>JBAKFZ010000126.1:0-36551 GCA_037355385.1 Saccharomycopsis sp. FM-2023a
TGTTATATAGCACTTATTTTCAAAGAACCTTTTTATTATATATAATGAAATCAAAAGATTAGTTAAATGATTTCTACTAAAGGTTATTGAGAGTTCCTAAAATTTGGATTCCGCTTTAACACTTAATTTAAAGCAAAATCTTGACCTTTTAATCTAATATGATTTAAAATTGGAGCATTATCTCAACATATGAATTAGCCAAATCATCTTCCTGACCTTGATTGTCATATAAGTTAAACTAAAAATTGAGAGCTTTCATATCCAATAAGCTCTCCAGTATTTGAACAACTTGTGTTAATACTGGTAATTAATATTGTCAAATATAATAATGAAGATTTGATTGCAATTTTCCAGATCATTTTCATTCCATATTTTACAAAATTTACACTTGAAGTATAGTTATTGGACTAATACAGTGGAAGTTAGAGAAATTAGATCAATCGGATAGTTCCGTTTCCGCTGGCAAAAGATTGTATGAGATTTCTACGATTAAATGGGTATTTTTTGTAAACAAGTGCTTCAAAAATATGTTTCTAGTCGGCGTTAAAGATAAACTAAGTACCAGTTGGGCAATTAACTATTGATAAAAAATTGTAAAAACCTAATAAACATATTGCTTTGACGTTTAGTTGAGAAGAAAAAAGAATTGTAAATATTTAGAATCGGTGGCTTGTGGTCTACCGATAAGCCAATTTTCTTTTTCAGCATAACTGATTCGTATCTTAGCAAGTGAACCAGTTAGAAAGTGATATTATTACGGACACTAACATTCTTGTAAATATAGAATTAACAAACAAAAACTTGTTGCATAAGTCACTGTCAACATAAGCGTATAAACTGATATTTTAAAAAAGAATCACCAACCTAGATTTAGCGTTAACACTAAGGATACACTGTCCTTAACCACTCAATAATAATCAATAAGGAAAAGTTGAAGAAGAAGAGATCTTTGATCAATTAGAAGGAAACAAGATCATGAAAATGTAAAGTATGTAATGTTAAAACAATAGTTGGGTTAGTTTTCAATGAGCTTTGTGAAATTGTGAGAAACCAGATATAAAGGCCAATTTTTAATTAAGTTATTCAATTCATGTGAAAGAGTTCTTTGATAAAATGATACATTGACATTATCCATTTCTGGTTACATAATCAAGAATTAAACATTTATAACTAAAAAATTCCATTTTTTTTTTTAATCCATCAAAGTTGGGAATTACCTCATTTTTTAGCTGTTTTATCATTGTAGATAGTATACCAAAAGACCCAATAATTTGTACCAACGTTAAAAAGAATGTTTTGACCAGTAAGAGGAAGATCCAGAGCTTCAAGTTTAGATGATCTGCTCAATTGGTACAACTCAAGATTGTTGATAATTGATATTGTTTTAATTTTATTCATAAAGTCAATTTTTTCTCTAGTATCCTTTCTTTTCATTATTTGAAATCGATTGTAATGTTTTGATACCTAGTTGACTTGACCCAATTATACTCCCAGTTCAAATACCTGAAGCAACATATGCTTTAATATGTTCTCTTGGAGCTGAAATTACCGCTGCTGGCACCGGACTTGCCCTCCAGTTGTTCCTCGTTAAGAAATTTAATTTGTCCTCATTCCAATACAAGACCCGAATCGCCAAATATGGTCAGGATGGGTAGTTTGCTGATAATGTAGAAATTACAGTGGCAATCAAAATGAATATTCACAAGCGGTGAGAGCATCGCTTCTTTGTCTGCAAGCTGTTAAAATTTCATCTTAAGGCAATTCGAATTGGTTTAAAGATCACATAATATCTATTAAAAGTAATTAAAGCTAAAATAGTATGGTGATGTTGAAACTAATAATAAAAAAAGATCCTTACACAAATAAATCAAACTAATTTAAACTACAATTCATTTTAAAACAGACATATTCTTATAAATTCAATCCAAGAACTTAAAACAGACCATTGAAACCCAAACAAACAAAAAACAAACAATAAGGGTCTGTATAACTAAGTAATCAAGCTAATGAGCCCATTGGATCCCATAAATTAAAAGCTTTATCAATTGTACCCTTAGCAATTGGAGCAATTTCTTTTGGACAGTATTTCAAACTGGTAACTGCTTGATAAACGTATTCATCAAACCAACTATCGGTCATGATTAAATAACCTTCTTTACCAGAATCTTTACCCCAAGAATTTTCCACTCTCCATCTAATGGGTCTACCATCTTCAAGATGAACCCCGGTAATGACCATTGCATGAGTCATTTGAGAAGTATTAGTTCTTAATCTTTCGGTTTTATCAAGGTTTAAGCTAATGTCAAACCCAAGTTCATAATCAAAATTATCCAAATCTAAAATCCCATCTGCTGAATCTAAAAATTTCCCAACATCTGATCCAAAGAAAACCGCTTCATTATTTTGTAAATTTTTAATAATCACTTGTTTCATAGTATCAATTGGAACATTGATATATAATACTGGTTCACCGCCAACAATATTGTTTAATTTATCGACAGTATAGAGTTTATAATATTCATTTCTTGGATCATTAATTAAACTGACATAGTTTTTTAAATCCCAACCAATAAACTTCTTAAAAAAATCAATTGGAGTAATTTCGATTTTATGGAATTTTTCAGTATTATCAATAAATTCCCAATTAAAAGTTTCATTAGCCTTTGGTGGGACTCCTAAAGTTAAAGTCAAAATTTTATATACTTCTTTCATATAATCTTCTTTTAATTTTAAAACTTCATCAATTGAAGTGGTTTTATCATTAACCAAATTTCTTAAAACCAAAGCGTCTTGTTTCAATTTATTAATCAAAACATAATTTAAAGTACCTGAACTAGTTGCGGAAAAAGCATCGGGATAAATTGTATTGGGAACAATTCCATATTTTTCAATCAAATTACAAACCATGGTCCATTGACCACCATCACTATTTGGATCGGAAAACAAGGTAGAAACAATTCTTGAATCCAAATCTTCATTGGCAGTATCAATGATATTGGTTAAAAATTGATTAGATTTTTCTAATTTATCATAAAAAAATAAATATTGTTGAGATAATTGGAATTCTTTAATTTGGAATTTTTTTTGAATAGGTATTCTAAAAATATTAGTGGAAGCAAACAACCAACATCTACCAGAAGATCTTTGATTAGTAACTGGGTTACCTTCAAGATCAACTTTTAAATTAAAGATATTTTCACTATCTTTGATATTACTTGATCTTTTAGTTAATAGATTTTTAATTTCATTTTTGGTGAAAGCATTCATGGCAAATAAGTTTTTGGCGTTTGAAAGAATATCGGTTTCCCAAGCACTGATGTTTTCACTAATCAAAGGATTTGGAAGATTTTTGAAACTAGAAGGACCTGAGTTTTTGATCTCATCGTCAATGGACAAATGATATTGAAGACGATTGACCAATTCCTTTTCAGCGGATTTTTCGTTGAATTCTAAGGAATTAGTAGCAGCAGTAATGGAAGGAGAATTGCCCATTTTTGAATTGAGTTGTGGTTTTTAAGGAGTAAAGGAGTTTTGGGTGGCGATTGTCGATCGAGGAACTTGGGGGAAATTTGGGGTTTTTATATCAAAACAATTGATGTGCGCCAGATTAGGCAACTGCGATAAGCCATCAGTTTAGTATGATAAACCCAACAATTTAAGATATTCAAAGATAAAGAGTAGGGATTGTTGAAAGAGGTTGGTTTGATCAAAGATTGTTAAGAATTGAATTTCTGACTTGATTAACTCTTTTTTCCTGTAATTTTTGCATTAACACAGGATATTTGACTGGACTTTTTATTGTTATCATTGAGTTGATCAATTCTTTTGATTGGGTAGTAATAATTGATGAATGAAATTCAGACGACTGTTATATTCATGATCTATCATTGACTGTTACAGAAATACTATCTTTACAGCTTAAGAATTTTAACAAATCATGAATATTCAAGTTCAATTGTAAGGCACTTACAATTTGTGATTCATGAAACTGCGGAAATCTCAGTCCAATTTGATACTCCCCGAACTATGATTCATGGATCGCTAAACTCTGCTAAAGATTTCAAAGTATCTGGAAACGACTTTTTCTAATCAGTTTCCCCATACTCTAAAAATCTAAGGATAACCAAAATACAAGTAGGATTCAATCAAATTATTTAACATCAGGCACCATTTTTACTCAATGATAGTATGATTTTCCCATGTGCAAATTGCAGTTTCAAAATGAGAATTATTTCCAGATACCAATAATCGAAAGTTCAAGTGATTTTTTGTTTGAATGAAAGTGACACAAGTTTTAATATTCCATTTTCATTGGTGGTTGCAAGTTATACATCACCAACATTAAGTACTGATCCTAATCTTGATACAACTATCAATTATGAGAATTAATTGATGATTCAATATAATAGCATTATTGGAATCCAAAAAACCAAATCAATTAGTATATCCATAAATGTCTTAAGACAATGTAATTTAGAATCTTCAAAGACGTATTTTAAAACTAGCCATCATTCAAGCCAAAATTATCCTACCCCAAATACTTTCTCAATGTTCAATAGATATATAAAAAGACAGCGATCGTAAACTCAATCACTTTTTTGTTTCTCATACCTTTTATTTAGATTTAGAGTTGGCTCAAGAAATAGTTAATACCGATAATAAAATCATTAAAAGTCTTGGGAAAATGACCTTGAATAAAGTATTAAAATCGAAGTTATCGGTGGGTTTGTCTAATAGAATCGGTTATTGAAAAAAGTCTTGAAGTTCCTCCATTATGAAGTGAAATTGCCCATTTGAAGCCTCCCAGTTATTCTTCATAATTCATCGGTTTATGAAATACTAACATTTCCTGACATTTCTTTAATGCAACTTTTTATGCAAAATTTCGGATAAACTTTTATAAGTCAATATCAGGTGCCAATTTTTCAAACTATTTGGTTAAGAAATTTGGTTGTCATTTCAATCAATTCAAAATATTCTGATTAAAACCGTGTAAAAGAGATGTGTTTTGAGCAAAATCATCTGTCGCTCACGAGCAATTATAGATTAGAAGCAGAACATAAACAATATGCTTCAGCCATTAAATATTATGTTCTTGGTGGAGGGTTTCTTTAAGCAATGTATTAAAGATATTACAAGCTTTCAGTCAATGAACAATACTTTTTTGAATTCTTAATTTGTAACTAAGTAATCAAGGATTTTTCAGGAATTGGAGCTTCCTCACCTTTAGAATGAACTCCTCTTATGAAATCCATAGTTTTGGAGAAACCACTAATAGGAGCTAAACCAAATCTAAAATTTTTTTGTAATAAACCTTTTGTCAAAGCTGCCGCTTGGACATCCTTACAAATAATGAATTAAGCTAAGCAAGTCCAGTTATATTATAATGGAATATTTAGAGCTGTACCAGCAATATCCACAGCACATCCACCAACAAAACAATTACTTTTCTTTCAGATTTATAAATTTTAGTTTTATGATTTTTTTAAATATTTTCTTTTTTTAATTTTATCATTGCTGAAAGAATTTGAAATCTGAAACAAAATAAACAGCATTCCAAACAACATGTTTTCAAAGAGTAGCTTCTAACCATTTTAAAATCTTACAATCCCTGTCTTAAGTCAAGTGGATACATCAACATTATTTCTGAGAAGTATTTGAAAATTGTTAATTAGTAATAAGGATTATCAATCAATTTTCATACATTCACTTATAATAAGCAGTTCATAACATATAAAGTAGTTTAAACATAACAATTTACTTGTTATCATCTTTCAGCGCATGACCCAACACGTGCACAAATTTACTTTTTATTGTTTGTTTCGGCAAATCAATTGATTAAATTTGACACTTCAAGAACCCAAAAACTCTTTTATTGAAGCAAAAAATTGTCAAACCAATATGACTAATAAAGCGAAGCGCCCCAAAAGTACCAAGACCCGTTCCAGATTTGGTTGTTTATCATGCAAAGCCCGACACATCAAATGTGATGAAAGCAGACCAAAATGTAATAATTGTATCAAAAAAAAAATTGAATGTCTGTATGATATAAGACTTCAATTCAAGGAAGATTTCCAATCCAAGAACAAATGTTTTGGCAGAGAAGGGGTTTGGTCAAAGAATAAGAAAATAAATGAAAATATCAAAAAATTATCAATCAGTAATAAAGATCAATTTTTTTTAAAATTAGAAAACCCCATTAAGTTTATTAATTTTGAAAATAAAGACTTTGAAGAGTTGACTATTGAAACCAATAATAACGGTCAGGAAGACGACGAGTTAAATGAACTAAATAACATTTATTTATCAATATTGAAAAGTTTTAATCCCAATGGGTTTGCCAATTCACAATTTTTTTTCAATAATTCAAATTTATCATTTGCTTTATCATTTTATGTGGAAAACATTTCTCCAATTTTCAATCCCATTAATATTGATCATTTGAACCTTTATCAAAATAAAAATAATCAATTAGGTTTTAATTTTAATAGTTATCCCAAATTCATCTTACATAATGGTTTAGATATGAGAGATGTAATTAAATACAGTGAGAAATATAATCATGTGTTATCATTCATATTAAGTTTGAGCTCGATTTATCTTTCCAAATCTTCGAATTTAAGTACTGATCAAAAAATTTATTGGGAAAATGAAAGTAAAAAATTGAAAAACAATGGATTAAAATTATTATTAATCAATATCAAAACCAGTTTTGAAAATAACCTTAATAATTCAAAAATCAGAGTGGATTTATTGTTATCCTTTCTTTTGATAACCTTGTATGATTTGGCCAATGGGTGTAATGATAATTGGAGTTCTCAATTAAAATCCTGTCAGTTTTTCTTGAATCAATCATACGAGGGGTTGAATATCACGGATACCGTTGAGATTTCTTTGTTTTCTTATATTATTGAATTCTTTGCTTATCAAGAATCCATGGGTCGAACCGCTTGTAATAAGAAAAATATTTTTAATAAAGATTTTTGGTACCAAACAGAGAATCAAAAGAATATTGAATTGTTGGAATTACTGGATATTTCTGAGGGCACTATTGCGGTCAATAACAATTTGATAATCGATGATGATTTTAATAATAATTTCAATGATATTAATGATTACGTTGAACAAGAAATTGTTTTGATACCTTGGATGGGTTGCGATAAGAGATTGATTGGGATCATTACCGATATTACGGATTCATCATTTGAAAAGAATAAAGTGAATTTCGAGGAGAGTTTGAAAAATATTGAAAAGAAGTTGAAGATGGTGAAATTTAAGAATTTTGAAATTAATAATTATTTGATTAAGAATACTGATAATAAGTTTACTCTTATTAATAATGAATATTCAATTGAAGAATTCTGTTTTTTGTTGACTTGTGAAATTAAAAGAATTTGTACAATAATTTACTATGAATGTTGCCTAAATAACAAATACCCCAGTCACCCAATAATCAAAAACTTGATCAATAAAGTTTACGAATACATTGAATTTATCATCATTGACAATAACTATCGCTGGTGCTCCTTAATCTGGTCAATTTACATAATCTCCACCCAACTAGACTTACACGATGAGAACTGTGAAGTCAAAAAGATGAATTGTTTGAAGTTTTTTGAGTTATTAAAATCTCAAAGTTTGGGGAATATTGGGAAAGTCATCAAGACGGTTAAGGAGATTTGGAAAAAAAGATTGTTGTTTAATTTTGAAATCAAGTTAAACGGGTTGGAAAACGGTAAGAAAAATGATTGGGAAACATTTGTGGTTGATAAAAATTTGAATATTTCTTTGGCGTGAGAAGCTTACTATTCTTTAGCTTACTTGTTACAGATATCGTTACAAGTATTACATTTTTTTTTCTTGGTTGTCATTTTCGTTAATAATATACATGTTGTTTTTTGGTGTTAAACTTTTGAAACTGAATTGTACGCAGGTGAAGTATTTTCATATTTTTTGACAAATAACTCGAATTTATGATCTGCTAAGTACTGAGAAAACTCTTCCAAGTATTTTTTTAGAATACTGATACTTTGTTGATCCATACTGGTTTGAGCTATTAATCCCGGTAAACAACTAAATAATCTTAATAAATGTTCTGCCCCATAGATTTCACTGGGTGTTTTATTTTTGAATTTATTATTATTAACAATTTCTTTATATTGAGTTCTTTCAAATCTATAAAGAAGAATATGACCCAAAGAATTGTCAAAATAAATTCTGAGGCCACTCAAGACTTCTTCAAAGATATCTTTATCAACATTTTTTAGACTCTCAATTTTACAATTCTTGAAATCTTTTAAAATCTCCAAAACATTGGGGTTTCTGGGTAATGGCACCAACTGGTGATTTTTCGTCACAAACTCCCAATCATTAACAAGGATAGTTTTCAAACTACTGGGAATATTGATATGAATCTCTGGTTTTTTTTGATAATCAATGGGTTTATCAATCTCTTCATGGTTTCTTTTACGACGATTTGAATTCTTTGATCCATTTTCATCAAGATTTCGACTCTTATTGTCTTTATCTTTATGATCTTTTTTTATTGATTTGGAAATATCTTCTTTTAAGGATTTTTGTAAATTAATGTTTTCTTGAGTATATTCCAAAACTCTATCGATCCCCACCCATTCATCCCAACTAGATTTCCAGCCTTTATAGTGGATAAAATATCCCTTGGAGTTCTTGACATGTTCAGGAATTATTTCTTTGCCAATAGATTTTTCTCCATCTTTTGTGATGATTTTTTTGGAATTGGGGTCGTAAATTCTGAGGATTTTGGCTTCATAGAGTAATGGGCCGTGATATGCAAGACATTTGACGTTTGGTTCTAGCATTTTAGTATTTATCTCTAAATAATTGTTAGCTTTTAATTGTTTTTGTTTAAAAGTCGCGAAATTTTGTTTTTGCTAAAAGAATATAGAGTTACCCGGGGAAACCGCCACATTTATTAAGTTTGTGGCGGTGCAGTGTTCATAAAATAAATTCAAAATTGATCAAAAGATGCAATTTGAAACTGATTTGTTGATTGGTTGAACACCAAAAGAAGGGAAAACTAATGAATAAATATGTCCGAAGAAGACGCAATTCCCATCAAGCTTGATCCAGGACTCATTTCCCAAACTTCATTCAAAGATCCATATCAGATAAATCCCGAAACATTATCATTATACACCTTAATTAATAGAATTGATTTGGAAAGATCAGAAAAATTTACTGGAATAAGTGAAGAAGATTTGAAAAATGAAGTGATTAATGAACAAATTGAAATCAAATTGAAAAAACAAAGAGAAAGAGATGGAATTGATTTTGGGAAATCAGATTCTGAGAAATTTCAAAACATTTTTGAGGATTTAAAGATTGAAGAAGAAGATGAACAAATCAAAGAAGAAGAAGAGGAAGAGAGTAATAAATCAACAAACGGTATAGACAACAATTCGACAGAAGAAGAAGAGGAAGAAAGTAACAAATTAACAGAAAATGAAAATGAATTAACAAGAAAATTAAATGAACAAAAAGAATTACTAAAAATTCATCAAAACAAAAAAAATGAAATGATTCAATCTTTAAGAATTGCTCAAAATGAAGCCTCATTATCATTAGAATTTATTTCCTTATTAGTATCCTCAATTAGACCCAATGCAGCCATTACTTCAATGTCCCCCCACTTGAAACAATCCGTACCATTATCATCGTTAAACCTGGATCATTTAGTTAATATTGATGAGAAAACAAATGGCAAACTTCAAAATTCCATAGTTAATCAAAAAGTCATGATTGCTTGGAAACTTGAAAGTTTAAATCATATGAAAAAATTAATCGATAAAAAGAAACAAACGTTGGCCAATGAAACCAAGAGAAATAAGGTTTATTATCAGCAATTAAATGATATTTCCATAACCAAGTGTCAAAATTTTACACATGATAATGATTATAAAAAGTATGATGAAGTTTTGTTCAAATTAAACGATAAAGATATTGGGATTAAGTTTGGATTTCAGGGTTCAGGGTCAAAGTACAAATTAGATCAAGGAATTGGGATCTTTGAGAAAAAAAAACATTCAGGGGAATTACAGTTTAAATCGTTGAATGAGAAGTTTATGAAGTATAAAATTTTGATAAAAATATTTAACAAAAATGAAAAAAATAATGAATTTTTATTAATTAGTGAAAGTAAACTAATAAATGATGACACTGAAGATATATTAAACGTTCAAAAAGATATCAAGAATGCAAGAAATAGAATCTTTGAAGAAGAATTGTTTTATCAATTAATCAAAGAATCAAAAGCTTTACTACCATATGGAGTCAAAATCATTTCCAACAGTAAGATTATTATTGAATTACAAAACAAATTGATTGAAATCAGTTATGTGGCAATAAAGGATGAAATCATGAGTGAAAATAACGATACAGAAATGGATTCCAAAAAGGCAGATTATGTTTTGAATTTTTTGAAATTAATGCTATGTTATCATCACAAGAAAAACTTATACGAAAGTAATTCAACCATAACAAACAGTAATATTGAAGAATTACCGTTATTACTTCGGCCATTGATTGGTAATATTAATCATGAACAATTTGTTAAAGATTTGATTAATCAGTTGATTCAATTTTATGAAATTGAATTGAATTACAAGATTAATATTAAAAAATCATCTTTCAATAAAATTAATCAAGAATTAATTTACATTACCACTCCTAATGATCTTAATCCTATAAAGACAAAACATTTGAGTATCAAAATTTTAAAAAATAATAATATTGCAAGATTCAACGAATCACAAATTTTCAAAAGAGTTATAACGCCCACCAATTCTCTAATAATTTTAAATTTTGCAAAAGATGAATCGTTAAACAAAAAATTCAGACTTTCCATTAAGACTTCTTCGAATAATTCATTTTGTGATTGTTTGGTTAATTTGAATTACTTGAACGACACCATTGATGTCAACTATAGTGAGATTGGAGAGATCATCAATTGTTTAAAATGGGCTCATTTGAAATATATTGATTAAGTATAATATATTATTGTAAATCTGTTCTGTTACGTTCTAGACCATGGTGGGACAGGCCCTGGGATGGAACTCAGTGTCCCAGACTGCGTTGTCCTGGAACGTTTTTTTGTTGAGACAAGTTTGTGACAGTTGCGGTATGTGCATCACCACATTCTCCAATGAATATAAATATCCATTCTTTCCCTCTTTTTCTAAATTCAATTATTCTTCTCTTCTTCTTTATCCTCAAGGCATCCCAAAACAATCCCAATCCAACTTTCGTCACTCATTGAACGCTATTCTATTAAGAACTAACCTACAGTCATTCCTTTCTCACTTGCCTACATTTAAAATTTTACATTATTCCTAATATCTCATTAATAATCTAACGACTGTACTATTATCAACTAGCCCTTTTAATCACTTTTTAAATCATGAAATTATTAAATTCTATTATTTTATCTTCAATTTTGGTCTCTTTTTCAAAAGCTTCAGTTTTACATCATCGTCATGTTAAACGTCAGGATTCCGATAATGGTAACGTTGTCGAATTAGTTTATGAAGAAGACGTTACTTATGTTATCAAGAAAGGTCCTTCATCTACTCTTTCTGAAGTGGTTGGTACTTATTCAACTTTTTATACCACCACCAATAACGGAATTCCTACTTCTGCCGTTGCTGCTGCTGTTATTCCATCTGACTCTGCTTCTGATTTTACTTCAATTAAAGAAGTTTTATCTTCAAGTATCATTGAATCTGATTCTACCACTTATGTCGCTCCAAGTTCAAGTATTGAATCTTCCTCTTATGTTGCTCCAAGTTCTAGTGAATCTTCTACTTACGTTGCTCCAACTTCTGTTGAATCTTCCAGTTCTTCAATTATCGCTTCAAGTTACTCTAGCTCAATCGCTTCAAGCTCATTAACAAGCTCCTACATTGCGCCAAGTTCAACCAGTTCTGTTGAATCTTATTCTATTGCCTCCTCATCTGTTGAATCATCATCTTCTAGTTCTGTCACTATTGATGCTGCCAGTACTTCCTCTGTTGAATCATCCAGCTCTTCCACCACCCCTGTTTCCACTACATCTTCATCATCAGTTAAAGAATCATCCAGCTCTTCCACAACTTCTGCCTCTGCTACTGCCCTGATCGACGTCAATACTAACGACTACAATTCAGATTTCAACACTGATATGCTTAGTATTCATAACATCAAAAGAGCCTTACATGGGGTTCCAGACCTTGCTTGGAATGACACCGTGGCTACTTATGCTCAAAACTACGCGGACTCTTATTCTTGTCCATCTGATGGTGATTTGACTCATTCCGATGGTCCATACGGAGAAAATTTGGCTAATGGTTATCCTTCGGCATTCGGTGTGGTCGATGCTTGGTATAATGAAATTTCTGATTACGATTTTGCTAATGCTGGAACTGACGGATTTACTGAAAGTACTGGTCATTTCTCTCAAGTAATTTGGAAAGATACTACCCAACTTGGTTGTGCTTATAAACATTGTGATACTGATTATCCATATTATGTCATTTGTTCTTATTATCCTGCAGGTAATATCATTGGAGCTGACTGGACAAAAGAAGTTCCAAGTTTGGTTTGATTATTTTTGGTGACTTTCAATAGCTCTACTAAAAAAAAATTTCAAAAAATAATTTTATGATTTATTCTTGTTTTATTATTTATTATTTTATTATTTATTCAAAAAATTATAAAAGTTTTTTTATTCTTCGCCATATTTTCATTATTCTTTTAGAAGCATTCTTGGCTTCGATTTCTTATAAAATTTTTATTAATTTAGTTTATTAAATTGATAAAGTTTATTATTTGCTTTTTGTTTTTTAAAAATATTTTTTAATTACTTAAATATTTGTTTCCATTTGAATTAACGAATTGTTTAAGTGAATAAAAATTTGCTGATCATAAAAAATTGAAATGTAAAACTGGAATGTGATGATATCATTTGAAACTCCTTTGAGAATTTGAGCGCGTTTTGTGCGATTCATGTTGAGTCTTCGCTTAAGCCGCTGTGCGTCAGTGTCCCACCATATTAAAATCTCAAAACTTTATTAAATCGATATTCAACGTCAGAAATATCATCCAAATCTTCAAAATCTTCATCATATTCAACTACTTCAAATGGCTCATAGTCATGACAAATATTACTTTCTTCATCAGAAGTATCATAACAAGTTTCTTCATAAATAAGCTCATCAAGTAGTTTCTCGTTAAAGTCATCATCCATTTCAAATATTAATTCATAAGGAAAACTATGAATAAAACATCTAATAATTTTCAAATACAAAATGGAGATCGTCAATTCTAATTCTTCAAAAACACTCACTGTCTTAAATTCAAAACAATATAATTCATCTACTTTATTCTCAAAAATTCTGAATTCTTCTTTGAAGATAGAATTACATTCTTCAGAATCAATCTTTATTTTTTCGTAAACATTCAAGGTATTCTTGTAATCTTTTTCATCTTCGTTAATCTTTTCAATAATATTAGGCTCAATTGTAACATGAGAGTATATTGTTTTTGTGACCGCAATATAATTTCCGATCAATCTTAAGTAACCCAAATTCATCTTCCCTATTACTTGTTTATCCAGCTTTAAACCTGCGAGTTGTAACATTGTCTTTTTATTTAATTCCATTGACTTTGAACCAAGATTAAATTGTCCAACATGAGATTTGAATAAATTAAACACATTCAAACTTTTTAAATGAAGCTTTAAATCGAAATAATCACCACGTGAATCATAAGTAAGATACAAAAAACTCCAAACCATTGAAAATGAAGAAAAATCATTAGTATAAATGCAAAAATTTAATGATTGATCTATAAAATATTGAAAAAAATCAGTGTAACTAAAAATAAACAACAAAACATAATTAGTAATTTCAAAGTCATTATGAATTTCATAAATGGTGAATATAAACATTAAAAAGGAGAACAATAATGGAATAATATCAATACTCCCAATTATAATTTGGCACATGGAAAGAAAATCATCTTGGACTTGTTCAACTAAGACGGGAAATAGCAAGGCAGTAAAGCTTTCAAGAATTGGTAAATCATAAAGCCAGACTAGGATATAAATAATCATTAGCTAAGGTTTATTAGCTTGTAATACTAGAAGCTGAGAGACGAGACAAGAGAAAAATAAGTTTAGAAGAGGAAAATCACAAAATGATTTGGTTTTGTGTCGTTAAATTTAAGAGTTGAAATTCAAATACACAAAAAAAAACTGGTTCATAAGTAATCTTGAGATTAAATATTACTACTAAAGTTTTAATTCATTATTGTTGTTTATATTTATTTGTAATTGGTAGCTCTGATTTGAGTCGAAAAATAATAGCGCTATACCTATATAATTTGTAAGCGTTGAGAATAAAAATTAATTGCTGAGTAAAAAACCTATTATTAATTATTGAAAATGAATGATGATTCTAGTATCAGCATCTGTTGATAGTTGATTCAAAAAACTTGATAAGTTTTTTACCAAAGGATTGTAATATAAATTACTAAATTTCATGGTTACAATTCAGCACAAACATAAATGAATCGTAGGAAATGAACCCTAATGAAATCACAAATTTTTGAAACTAATATCTTACATAGAAACTTGTCTTATGTATTATTAAGATTGTAATGATGATTCGTTTTCTCTTAAATCAGAATTGTTCTTTTAAAAATATATTAGTACACATTTACCAGGTGATTCGATTTCTATGTTATTTGAGCTTGAAAATGGCTTTTCGAAATATAAATGAGTAATTTACTATCATCTGTTCAATATCAGTTTTTTTACCATTACGTCTTTCTAGTAATAGTAAGAAATGTTAAGCCTGTAACAGTGGGAATACTAGCTGTCAGCTTTTAGAACCTCTATTCAACATCCAGTAAAATTCACTAATGGTCAAATTTTAGGGCACGTAGAATGATCAAAAGGTCAAGGTTTAACTAGCGCCTCAATTGGTAAAGACTCAAAAACCCTTGTTTAAAACTATTTGATAAAATCGTTTATTTTATTGTTATAATATTAATTCTTTATAGTTAAGGGTTATATAATAATAATAATAATTTAAAAAGTTAATCTGTACTTAATTAGATTATTTGAAAACTTGAAAAATTACTCTTCAACTGATTATAACTATAGAGCTGGTATGATTTGCTGTAAAGTCAGTAGTATTGATATATCTTTTTATCTTTGTACAAATTATATAATAAATATGAAAATACCAAATTGTACTATTTTCTCTATAGATGTGAATTTCCTGGTTATGTAGGCAAATTGGAATTCTTATACATTAATTTATAAAAACTTAAACTTACGAGGTATCTAATCTCCATTCAAAGTGAATTGTTTTAAATGTTTTTGATACTTCCGCGAAGACACTTTTACTTCCCCGATTACTTAACTATTCAATTCTTCCTTTTTACCCTCAAAATCCAAGTTTTCATTATATATTTATATAATCTCATTGAGAAGAATGTTTTGGTTTTTTATTGTTTCCTTTCTTTCTTTGTCTCTTTATTTTCCTTGCTATTTTTAACCCCGAGTTACAGTATGGCTATTGAATTTGCAATTTTTGAAATTATATCTTTCCACTTTAGTTTTAATTGGCTTCTTCCTCTTTGGCTATGGCTCAAAAGACACCATTTTAACCATTAAAGCCAATGAGAAATTGATCACCAATGAAATTTTTCGTCAAGAAAACTTCAAAGAATTAGAAACTTTTAGGAAAATATTTAAGTTTCCTTTTAAATTTCCTTATTTTTACGACGGATTTAATTTGGGCAATTATTTTTCAATTGAAGGAAAATATTACATTGGGGTTAAATGATCGAGAATCTACGCTGTTCTATATGTTTGGATTGATTCTTAAGTTGTGTATAAGACTCTCCCGGTCAATCTTTATGAAGTTATTACGATAAAGTGTTTTCGTAATTATCGTGATTATAGTTTCAAAGACTATTTGTTAAGGCTCACTGCAAGTTTTACTGGTAAAGAGCAATCCCAAATTACGAATTTTTGGCTCAAATCAAAAGATGAGTTTTTGAGAAGTAGCCTTGTTTTAAAATTTCCCGGATATATAATGCCACCACTTGAAAAGGTATCTCAAAAATTGTCTAGTTGCATGATTTTGAACTTACCCCAAATTTATTCTCTTTTGCAATTTATATTGTGGAAGATTTCTTTTATGAACTAACTCGTTGTTAGGTTTGTATTCATAATCCAGAACAATTATTCTATGGCTCTTTGTTAATTTACTATGCTGTTATTGCCATCACATATTCATATCATTCAATTTTGCTTGAATTCCTTTTTAGATAGGTTACTTTTTTAAACATTGGAAGTACCTTAATTAGTTAGTTGGCTACATTTTGCTCGAGGTACCTTTATATTTCCTTGGTTTGAATTCGATAGAGGATTATCATGGTAATAGAAAATAAGATAACCAAGATTTTTGTGGTAATTTATTTGCTGTCCTGGTTCCTTTACTGATTGCAATGATTATCTATTATGTTACCCATGGCTTTCGTATTTAACTAATATATTTTCCCTATTTTACTTTCAAGAACGTCAACTTTTCTGCAAATGGAATCAACGCCAACAAATTTGGAAACTTTACTAGTAAAACTATCAACATTTTAATTGCCAGTTAAAGAAAGAGCTTTTTTCAAACTATTTAGTCATTTTCGTGCTTGAATTAACCCATCTACAATAAATTATGAAAACTGAATTTGTACACATTAAAGTGCCATTATTTGGATTACTAAATTCAAACTTGATTGTTACAGTTAGCTTGTCACAAATTTCGTTAATTTCTCAACACTTTGAAAAATAGCACAACTAATATATGTTTAAGTTACAAATATTCAATGACTGAAAAGCCTTTTCTACTACGCTGATAATAAGGGCCCAAAATCAAGGGCTAGAAATCTACAACACTTTGTAAAAAATTTTCATAATTCGTTAATTCATTAAACTAAATAATGATTTGATTGAGAGCGCTTCATTTTACTTCGATCTCTTCTAATAACATTTTCCAACGCTTTTTTATCAGAAAATAGTTCCAAAATAAAGTTTCTTGCACTTAGTTTATAACTGTAGTTTTCAATTATAAACATTGCCTTTAAGTATAAATCAGGATTATTGAAACATTCTTTGTATTTCAATCTCAATTTAGTTAACTGTTTTGTGGAATTTGTTGGGGTCATATTGAAATTTGCAATTAATTGGATAATTTTTAAATCAATTGAATTAATTAAATGAACATCTTCCCCGTCTTTGAAACTAACATTTTTGTCCAAAATATCAATTAAGTCATTAGACTCAACATTAAAATATTCCGAGGTATCATTTGGTAAACAAAATGTAGTGGGATTATTGTTAGCATCAATGGCAACATCCCAACCATATTCATCCAAAATTTCCAAACCTTGATTTGATGATGATAATAAACCCAATACAAAAAAGGCTGTTCCTTTAACACTCCAAATTGGACAAATCTTGCAAAGGGAAATGACTGATTCAATGATCCCAGAATCTTCAATTATTGGAATGGCAAGATCACTCAAACCAATATGCCCAACTGCCCAAAGTGCACTTTTCAATTCCAAAACTTGGTCAAATGAAAAATTTGAAATTGATGAATTGATAATACCAATAAAGATTTGTAAATGATTTGAAGATTGAAGAATTTGTAGACCTTTTGAAGTTTTCACTAACTCTCCATAAAAATGATGAGGAATTTTTTTTTTATTATGAATTGGACCAGTTTCTTCATTATTGTAATCATAATTAAATGGATTGTATTCTTTTGATAATAATTCCTCAATTGTTAAGACATATAATTTATTTTTATAATTACACCAATTAAGCATTTCCGTTTCGATAAAGTCCAAATTACTCAAAAAATCATATCCAACCAGAGTGGATAAAAATCTTAACAATAAAGGTGATCCAATATTATCAAGATGATCAATTGATGGATTAAATTTCAAGACTTCTGCAATATTATTTGAATTAATACAGTAATTATCCAAGATTTGTACTGCAATATTGCAAACTTCCATATCTGTATCGTATAATTGATTAATCAACAATTTGATGGCCCAATCTTGAGTTGAAAACGAATTTTCAAGCAAAATAACTCCCAAATGTTTGGTGGCAAAATTTCTAACATTTGTATCACAAGAAGTCAAACAATGTGAAAAGATAATTCTTAATTGACTTGGCAAATCATAATTAAATTCTGGTAAAAAAGTCATAATTAAATCTTCCCTACCTCTTTCATGAATAATGTGTTGAAGAATGCTAAAGATTTTCCATTTTTGTAATAATTTTAACCCAATAATGGAATTACTCAAAGTTCCAAGCATTTTAAAATATCCAAAACTTAAAGTATTGGTTAAATTAACTTTACTAAAAATTGGATTTTCGGCATATAATCCACTGATTGGATCAACTTGAGCCAAACATTCTGCAATTTGTGGTAATAATTTATTCTCTGATAAAAATTTGATTCCTTCTGAATGTGATAAAAACGTATTAAACATTTCCACTCCCGTCATTATGAATTTTTGACAAATTTTGGTGTTATTTTTTGTTTTCAGAATTCTCATAAATTTGGTTTTAAATGGTCTATAAAATGACATCAATCTTTTAATAAATTTGAATTGATATTTCAAACAATCTTCAAATTTCTTGGGAATTCTTAATGGACCTTTGAAAATTTCAATAATAATATCCCATTTCCAATCACTAAATTTTTTGGTGATTAAAACTCTTGTGTCATCAATCATTTTTTTAAATTGAATATCATCAATATTTGAAGAAATTATCATTGATAAATTTTGTGAATAGTTTGAATATGAATTGAAAATATTATTTGAAATATTAAAAGTGGTTCTGTTTTTATAGAATTTTCTAATATGTTTATCAACTTGATAAACTGATTCGTTATTACTATTAAGAAAATTGAATAGTTTTGGATTTTCAAATATTTTAATCCAATAATTTTGTGGTAATAAGTTAACTGATAAATTCATGATTTCAATTAATAATAACATTGATTTTTTCCGATTCAAATCATCGGTACTAGTTTGAGAAATTTGAAAAACTTGTTCAATTAATCCACAATCCAAGAAAATTCTCAATAATACTGCAGTATAATGATTAACAATACTTAAAGTTTTGTGTTCATTACAAATAACATTGGAAATTGTATTATTAGCTAAGCCAGTAAAAATTTGCGATGATCTTCTGTTAGTTCCTTGATTATTTTGATTTAACCAAGGCAAAGCTCTGATTTTCAAAACATCAAAAAAAATATCCATCAAAATATCTCTCAAAATTGGAATATCAAACGATAAACTGCAAATTAAAGTTTTCAAAAAATCAAACTTATTAATGGAAAATCCCAATAAGCCGACCCAGGTTTTTAAAAAACTGGAAATTATAAAAGCACTGTTATGTAATTTTTCAATATTTAAGAAAATTTTCATATTAATGTTTGATTTTTTATCATTAATTTCATCACCATTTAATCTTGAAAAATTATTAACAAAATAATTTATAATAACTCCTAATTCTTCACCATTTCTTAAATATTTTCTAGAATCGGGATAATCCAAAACTTTGATTAGAATTTGTCCACATAAAACAGAAATTTCTAAAGGTCCTTCATTCATGATTTTTATAATGGGTTTTATTCCATTACTTTCAAATAATAATTTACTATTTAATAAAAATAACTCACAAAGTGTTTCTGTAACCAAATCTTTGAATTCATCATCTCCAGACATAACAATCATGGCTAAGGATTTAACCACCCCAATACTCAACTCTTTATGACCATTTTCAATATCAATATATCTTCTAATCAATTTGATGGCTTGTTCTCTTTCCACCGTGAACGTTGTATTTTTTGATAATGATTGAATCAAAAAATAATGGATTCTTAAAGATCTTATCATTCTTAAAGAAGCAATATCATTAATAACATATCTAGCAATTCTATAGCCACAAGCAATAACTTCTTTTGATTCACTCATTAACAAGAATTGAATTCTATGACCCAATGTTGAAAACACTAAGTTATTAGAAATATCTGGATTATTTTTGAGCAAATCAACCACTTGATTAGCTTTATCAATATAAAATTCTTCATGTTCATTTTTTTGTCCTAAAGATTGAAGTAACTCACTAAGAAACCAAGATGAAGTTCCCTGAGATGGTGAAGTTTGAGAGTTAGGTTGAGACTCATCGAATGTACTACTAAACACATTGTCCTGATCATCCATAAACTGCTGCGGTTGTTGTTGTTGAAATTCGTCTAATAACGGAGTGGAATTTAAGGAAGTATGTGCACTATTGAAAGTTATATTATGAATATTGTTGGGTGGTATTAGATCTTCAGTTAACAATTTATTATTGTTTATTGTGTTTTTAATATAAGAATAACTGTTATTAGTATTATTATTGTTTTCTTGGGCTTGAATTCTTTTGGCTGCCTCAATCTTTCTTTCCAAAATCATAATTTGTCGATTCACATTATTTAATTCAATTTGAGCCTCTAGTTTTTTGGATTTCCGTTTCTTAGGATCTTTATTATATTTGCCACTTAAAATATCGTTTTCAGTGGTTTGTAATAACTTGTAGGCTCCTTCTTGTAATTTCTTTTGAGTGTTTAGTTGTCCTTGTAATTCTGCCAAATCAACACTGGAAGAACTTTTCTTCAAATCATCTTTCAAAAACAACGGCGAGGGAGTAATGCTCTGGCCGGAGCTGTTCTGATGGAAATAGAAACCGTTACTAACACTCATCCCCAATTGTATTGTCCATGTTTTTTTGTTGTAAAGGTTCCTCCTCCTCTCTTCTGATTTAACTTTTGTTAACAAAAAACAATCACGTGCAAACAATTGTTTATCAATAGTTGTCATTTATAATTTATACCGGTGTAATGGTTTCTAGTAAAATTAAAAACGGTAAATTATTGTTTACAGATTATCTGAAGAATACATCCTCGAGCTAAATTTTTTTAAAAATTACATCAATTATCTATTAAACTATATTACATTAATTATCCCCCTTTTCAACTTGTTCCAAAGTTTTTTCTTTTTCACTTTTCCAACCCTTTTTACGTTGTCTTTCTTCATAAACTTTTCTATTATCCAAAACTCTTGAAACAATAACCTCAGTACTAATGTTATCAAATGGATGATTTTGAATTTTTTCAAATATTCCCAAGGATTTTTCTAATTCAAACATGTTTTTGGTGGGGACTATAATTGAATCATTGTTTGTTGATTCATGAATGATTTCGACCGTTGATCCATGGAAAACTGTTAACTCTTCAACGTTGAATAATTTTTTCAAATCTGTCAAATATTCTTTATTATTAATATATGGAGCACCCAAAATTATAGAGTCAACGTATTTACATTGCAAAACACAAAGAGATCTTTCAAAAATGGTCATAATTGGATAATTCAATCCTTTGTAATGATTTGAAGTGAAGTCATCCAAAACACCAACCACAACTTTAGCATTACTAAGTTTTGCCTTTTCAGAAACAATCTTAAGTAAAGAAATATGACCAGGATGAAATAAATCAAAAGTTCCAGTGATATAATAAATTTTTTGGAATTTTTTGGTATGGTCTCCAGAAATTAATTCATGAAAATTATTCAATTTGGAATTATAAATAAAGACATCAGACCCAGCTTTTAAGCCACTAGAATCAGTAGCATATTGTCTATATCTTTCAACACTATCTTTGGTCAATAATGGGTGAGTGGTATCATTAACATCAATAATTGGTTTAATATGATGATCTTTAGTTAACAAAAGCATTCTTCCAACTAAATCGGTCGTACTAATACTCGGAGTTCTTTTGACCACGATGAATCTACCCAAATCTTTGACAATCTTGTAACAATCTTCTCCATTGGCATCGGTGGTAATATCATCACCATGAATTGCATATTTACAACCATATTTATCTAAAAAATCTGGATCCGTGACATATGGAGCATCACTGATTGACTTATCGGCCCATTTACAAGCTTCAACGGCTAAGACTCTTTCACTTAAATTCATAACGGTTGGTCCTTTATTTTTCAAAATTTCTTCATCTGAATGAATTCCAACGTATAATTCTTTACCAATTTGTTTGGCTTGTAACATTGCTCCAGCATGGCCATGGTGAGCAAAATCAAAACAGCCATCAATCCAGACACGAGATTCTTTGGCATCAAAAGGAGCAGCAAAAGACATTCTTTTTGGGAGGTGCTTTATCAGTCTGAAAAAGATGTTTGTTGTCAATTTTACTGAACTTTGATCTTTTTTTTTTCACTTTTTCTGACATGTGCATGCTTACACCAAAATCTGAAGAGGAAAAGAGAAAAAAGACATTTATTACTAAGGACACAAAACAACATTTTCTTTATCAGATTCGTTAGTGAGGATTGTTTGTAGCTTTTTAGAGGACATCCAACCATATTCTGGAACAAAAATTCTTCTAAAAACTTTCCCAGTTTTTGGATCAATCTTTGGTAATTTTTTCAATTCATTTATAGATAAAACTACTGGAGAATTTAAATTTTCATCAGACTCGCGATTATTTTCTTTATTTGCTGTATTAGTCGGTTTGAGTATCTCTGTTGAAAGCTGTTGGGGGTTTTTGATCACATTATTGATAGCAGATGCAGAAAAGATCAAAGGCTTCAAATGATTAGTATTTCGAGTACTTGTACTTAACTTTGAGAGAGTTTGCTGATTAGAATGTGCTCTTCTTGCATGTGGAAGAGCTTTAGTAGAGTTTGATATTTTAATTTTTTTGGAAATACTTGGTTTGTAGTCACAATCTTTTCGATCACTAAGTTTCTTCACCTTGTAAACTTCATATTTCGGCTTTTCTTCATATGTTTTAGTAAGATCCTTAGGTGGAGGCACATTTTGTTCTTCAAGCTTCTTGTCAGACTTATTTGCTTTAATTTCAATGTTGACTGGATCTCTTAATGTTGGGGCTGATTTTGGTTCAATTTGAACAATTTTGAATTTTTCTTCTTTATGTACTTCTACTTCATTATCTTTTAAAGATTTATTGTATCTGATATGTTCAAGCCAAGAAGATTTACCTTGGGATGTTGACAAGTCAAAAACTCTTCCATCATATGGGCTCTTGATAGTGATCAACTTTTTTTCAACTTCTGCTTTATTTGATTTGAGATTTTGATTGATTGAAATTATATTGGTACCAGAATTTGTGGATCCAGAATCAAGTTTCAAAATTGGGGTAGAGCAAGTTGAAGAATTTAAAGGATAAGGAGCTTGTAATCTTGTTAAAGGTGACTTTGATTCAACAAATGTTGTTACAACCTTATTGTTGGAAGTATCTTTATCGAGATTGGAACTTAAAGAAGCTAATTTATTTTCAACATTAAAAATCTTATGATTGGATGACTTCAAAACATCCAAAACTGCTCTATCAATGTTATTCAATCTCTCATTAATGTGAAAAATATCATCGCTTATTGTTTTTGTTTCTTTATCATTGTACAAATAGTGAATAAAGGATTGAAAAGCGACAAATATTTGGATAACTAAACTAAGCAAAAGAGCTGTGAACTTTTTCCAATTGAAATTGTTTGAGTGTTGAATTCTTTTGACTCTTTGAGTAATATCTGCCTGATGGAAACAAGTTTGAACGTTCAATAACAATGCTAAATCATTAGTATCTTTCAACACAACATCAATACAACTATTTTGTTAATCTTTCATTCTATAAACAAAAATAAAAAAAGGTAATGACATACTCTGCCAAAGATTTAACAACCAGAGGAGAGAACTTTTCATGGAATTCAGCTTCCAAACCCATTTTATGATTTCTAAAACAGGTAACAGCCTCATAATGTTCTGAGCATCTAACAATAGCGCTAAACGATTTTGATCTTGATAATAAAAACCCATTACTCAAATTGGAAGAAAGAGAATCGTTAGTTTGGCCATAAAGATTTGAAACTAGAAAAAGAAAACCGCCAATCAAAGAGATAAAAAGAATGACAACTGGAGGAAGTTTGTAAACGTTCAGTTTCTTAAGGGAAAAGCCTTTCATATTAAAAAGAAGCGCCCTGGTTTCAAAAAGATCAAAATAAATTTTTGAGCAAAATTATAGACTCTTAGGATGAAAGTTAGAAAAAAATGTGTAAGTTTCAAAAGAATTTTTCCAGTAGAAGGTTGAAAAAAGTGACACAAAGCCAAATTCACACTATGCATGTTCAAAAAAAAACACTTTAAATTACAAAAATATAACAAGATAAAATTTATTGAGATATAATACACAAAGAAAGAAAGAACTTAACCGTTTTATGCTAAAAGAAAGCCAAAAATCCAAAAAGAAAAGAAAATATAGCATAGCATGCAAAATTTGTATAAAATTACTCGTTTTTCAAGAACTCCACATTTTTATATTCTTTGGCCAAGGTCTTCTTACGTTTTCTTTCCATCGCCTTATCAACTTGTTTCTTCTTCATTGATTTAAACTTCTCAATTTGAATCAACTTCTTTTGTTCAGAACGTTTTAAGTAATGTCCCTTTTTACCATCTTTGATATCGTTCCAGTATTGATTTTTGATTCTTCTTTTCACACTATTCGCCATATCTTTATTTTTCAAAGAATCCATTCTTGACTTTAATGATTTTTGTTCATAATCTAAATCTTCTAATTCTCTATAAGATAAAATTTTTGATGATTTGGGGTCCTTTAAGATTTTATTGATGTTTTTGATTTCATCGTTACGATAATCATCAAGAAACTTATAATTATTTCTAGTTTCTACTTCATCAGCTCTCCCAAAAGCAGGATCGAATCTTATATCACCGAATTTCGAAGTTTTATATTTTGTAGTATCAAGTCCTGGAACGTTTCTAACTCTTGAAAAGCCTTGAGGAGCGGCGCACGATGTCTCCGATGGAGCATGTTTATTCTTCTTCTTTTGTTGATCTTTAGCCATGATCAATAATTGAATTATTGAAAGTTGAAAGTTATAAGTAAACTCAGTAAAAGGGTTCTCAATTGAAAAAATATTTTTTTATATGAGATGAGGTCACATGACACTTTTTATGCTTAAAAATTCCCGATTACAGCTTCATAAACTTCTGATTTAATTCTCAAATCATCAAAATTTTAAGTATAAATAATGCATCCTCTTATTGAAGGTGAAAGATTCTCAGGTAAGTATAGGATGAAGTCAGTTTGTTAAGTTATATGTGAATTTCTAACAAAAAAACCAGCTTGCGAATATTATATCGAAGCATTGAACGAATGCCATAAAGCAGAATTCGTTAAGAAAGCTTTTGGGCTTTGTAATGTTCCTAAAGATAACTTATCCAAATGTCTCCATGAAACCAGAATTGCTCAAAGTGTGGCTGATTTGGAAGCCAGAAAGAAGAAGAGAGAAAACGTTGAAAAAAGATGGAAGAAAATGAAAGAAGAACAATATGGTAAAGACGAGAAATTAAAGAAAGTGATCGAAGCTGAATTAGCTAGAAGAAAGCAACAAGAATAAACCAATCAAATGTGTCTTTTATTATATTTATCATAATAATACCGGCTTGTATATACTGTTTTTAAAATTGGAAATTTAATTAGTATTATTTGGAATAGAATTAATGTAAGTTTTGATAATAAACACCAACTTGAGTATAAAAAGAGTTTTAATGATAATATAACAACAAGTAAATATAAAGATGCTAAAAATGAAAAATTCAATAAGTTACTTTGACAATTAAGATCCACTTTACTTTTCAATTTTTAAAAAAGATACACTCTACTTTGCAATTTCCGAATAAAAAAATGATCACGAAGTACTCATAAATACTATTTCAAAGTGTCTTCAAAGTATTCTGAAATTCTGATTTCGGTGGTTTTGCATTTGGAGCTTTGGTGTTTGGGTACGCGAAAAAAGGTAAACAAAAAAAATCATTCAGTAAATACAAATAATAATCGAGTCTTGATCCCATCGCCACTTTCAATTTACTAATACCTAAAAGCTGTTCATTATTTGTATCATTCGTTTCTGCAAAACACCCTTCAACTGGAACATACACCCATCTTTTGCATTTATCTATATGGATTCTAAATTCCATTTATTGCAATGATCGATAATTTCTCTCAGTATAAAACTTGGGTTACGAGTTCCAAAGCTAATATACCTCAGAGGAATAAAGTGCTATATTTTAAAGAAGGAGTTGGTGATCTTATAAATGACTTTAGATCCGGGACTTCGGTGCGAACTCAGCCAAATCCACCTATTTCAAATACTAGAACTCCCATAAGAAATAATGCCAATAATAGTTTCAAAGTCCCCGAAAAGCCTCAACCAAGATCGCATAATTCCAGAAAAGCAACTGCAAGAGACGAGAATGGTTCGGTCATGATCGATCTAACATTTGGAGATGAGGATGATTTTAATGATGATATGGATGATGAGATCTTTTTTGATGCTTTAGATAGCACAAAAACTCCTCTGGCTACAGAATTAGCTGCTAAACAAACCAATATTGTTCTCTCAAAACTTTCAAGAAAAAATCTGAATTCAACCTCTGCTGGAGCAAAGAGAATATTAACTTCTGCTGAAACTGTACAAGGTCTACAGCATAAGCGCCAAAAAAAAATTCTTTCTACTCCAACTAAACCTTTACAAGAAATTGACAATAATATTAATGACAAAGAAAATCTACCTTTGGCTTTACTTGGTCCTTCTCCTAAAAGTACGCTATTAGTTCCAAAAACTCAATCCATTCTGAAACACTCGATAAATGAAATGGAAATCAATAATGAAGAAAATTTATCATTTGAAAATAATGTGTTTGAGAAAATTGAAATTTTACAAAATGAAGTTATATTGTTGTTGGAAAAAAAAGTATTACTAATGGCGGAGATCAACTCCAATTTGATATCCAAAAATTTAAGTGAAAATGATAAACTTGGGAGGAATTCTAACATTAATTTACAGATTCAAAATCATGTTGATGCTCCATTGGAGAAGAAAAGAAAACAAATTGAAAAACTTAAATTATCCAAAAATACAAGAAAGACTTTGATTGTTAAGAAAAGTGATAGCACACTGACCAGTATTCCAATTAATAAATCTTCAGTAAATACTTTTAATGCAGAAGAACAAATTCCTGCTACTTTAAATAATGAAGATATAAAAATAGCTTCTACACCTATAATGAATGATCCTCTTGATGATGCTACTAGCTCTACCACAAATACTGCTACTTTTGCAACGCCTATCAATAAAGTAGAGGAATTGTTTAGTGATGAAGATGCTTTTTCAGAGGATGGTGATGAGGAAATTGAAGAAATTGATAAAGTGGTATTAGAAAAAAGTGAAACTATTCATCAAGGTATCAATAGAAGTAATGAGCCTGTGCTGTCAATTAGTAATGAAGAAGAAGAACGTCAAGATGAATACGATGATGAAATAGATGAAATTGAACAAAGTAATCCAGAACCTGCTGTTGCTAGACTTGATGGTGACAATTCTGAATTATTATATACCCCAGAAAGTCAAAGAGATGAAGTACCAAATACTCAAGATCATGATTTTATTGATGATGATTCTACAGGATTTGCTAGTGATGGTGATTTCATTATGGATACTGGTGATAGCGCTGGAGAAGTACTGGAAAAAGAATATGATGAAGTAGAAGAAGATAATAATGTTAATGAAGATAATGATGAGATCAATGAATCTGCTACAATTCAAAAAGAACTTGAGAGTTTACAAGATTCTGATAGTGAAATTTCTATTAATAAAAGTCGAAAAATTAATGGAAGTACCGTTATCAATATTCTTGGAAACGATTCAAGTGAAGAGTCGGATGATGATGATGATAATGTTTTTAGTGATAATATTGATGAAACTATGGATTTTGAAGACAATGATTTCAATCAAGAACGAGAGGTATTTCTTGTTTCGTCTCAAGGTGAAGAAGATGATTTAGCAGTAATTGATGTTGGTGATTTTGAACCTGCTCACAAAAAAATTCAAATAATGCCAAAAATCGAAGCTTTTTCTCAAATTCCCATTGATGGTGGGCCAGCCATGGAAACTAATGAAAATGATTCTTATCCATGGTCAAAAGAAGTTCGAAATAAACTTAAAGATATTTTTAAACTTACAAAATTTAGAACCAATCAACATGAAGCCATCAATGCCACTCTTAGAGGTAAAGATGTATTTGTTCTTATGCCAACTGGAGGTGGGAAATCTTTATGTTATCAATTACCGGCTATTATTAAATCAGGTGAAACTAAAGGTACAACTATCGTTATTTCTCCTTTAATTTCTTTAATGCAAGACCAAGTTCAACATTTACAAGCAAAAAACATTCAAGCTGCTTATATTAATTCAAAAGGTACTGCTGACGAACGTCGTCATACTTTTAATCTATTTTTGAATGGTTTATTGGATCTTGTTTATTTATCACCAGAAATGATTAGTGCTAGTAATAAAGCCAAAAATTGCATCAAAAGTTTATATGATAGAAATATGCTTGCAAGAATTGTGGTTGATGAAGCTCATTGTGTTAGTTCTTGGGGTCATGATTTTAGACCTGATTATCAAGCTTTGAAAATTTTCAAAGAATCTTATCCCGATATTCCAATTATGGCATTAACTGCTACCGCTAATGAACATGTTAGAATGGATGTTATCCATAATTTAAAAATGCAAAGTCCAGAGTTTTTCAGTCAAAGTTTCAATAGAATCAATTTATTTTATCAATTATTGCCAAAACCGAAAAACTTTGTGGAAAATATTAAATTTTTGATTATTGAGAAATATGGAAATGTTACTGGTATTATTTATTGTCATTCCAAAAACGCTTGTGAACAAATTTCTAGTCAATTATCATCATCAGGAATTAAAGCAGCCTTTTATCACGCAGGAATGAGTCCAGAAGATCGATTACTAATTCAAACAGATTGGCAAAAGGATAGAATTAAAGTAATTTGTGCTACAATTGCATTTGGTATGGGAATTGATAAACCAGATGTTAGATATGTTATCCATGCAACACTACCAAGAACGTTAGAAGGTTATTATCAAGAAACTGGTCGTGCTGGTAGAGATGGTAAAGAAAGTGATTGTATTTTGTATTATTCTTATGCTGACGCAAGATTATTGATTAATTTGATTAATAGGGATAAAGAATTAGATAATGCTTCAAAAGATAAACATATTGGAAAATTAAAACAAGTAATCCAATATTGTGAAAATTCAACTGATTGTCGACGTCAACAAGTTTTACAATATTTTAATGAAAGTTTTGATAAAAAAGATTGTCATAAAAAATGTGATAATTGCTTAGGAGAAAACAAATCAAATAATATGATCAAAGATATAACAGAACATACAAAGAATATTATTGAAATGATTAAATCTATTCAGCATGAAAACATTACATTACTTACTTATCAAGATATTTACAGAGGTAGTAATGCATTAAAAATAACTCAAGCTGGCTATGATAAATTATCACAACATGGTAAAGGTAAAGATGTTAATAGAAATGAATTACAAAGAATTTTTTTCCATTTAATTACTTCACAAATTATTGAAGAATATCCAATTATGAATAAATCAGGATTTGCAAATAATTATGTTAGAATTAATTATTTAAATTCGCAAAAAGTTTTGAATAATTCTGAAAAAATTTTGTTAACAATAAGCAAGGAAAATAATAATACTAGTAATAACAGTAATAACAAAAATTTTCCAAAAATCACTACTGCAAGAGATGTTTTGAATCAAAATTCTTTACAAAAATACAAAGCTTATAATAATTCAAATGATAATAATAAAAAGAATAACAAAAAGAAAAATAATAAAATTAGTTCACAAAAATCAAAAAAATCAAAATCAATGGTTAAAGCAATGAGAATTGATAAACCATTATCAAAATCACTGAAATTAATTAACAAAACAACTCCAATAAAATTGAAAAATAATGGGTCAAGTAATATTTATAATGAAAAATGTTTCATTCAGTTAAAAAATCTTCGAATGAAGTTAATGCAGGAATCAAAATATCGATCATCATCAATGATTTTCACTGATGAAACTTTAAAAGATATGTCATTAAAATTACCAATTACAAAAGCTGAATATGATCAAATAAAAGGAACAACATCAGAAGGTTTCAAAGAATTTTTCCCACAATTTAAAATATTGATAACTCAATTAAGAAAAAATAAATTGAAATCAAATAATGGAGTTTCACCGTTTTTTAAGAAGTGATTTTTAAGTTAGTATTGTATTATATAGTTAATGTATTTGAATGATTGTAGTTTATTAATAGTTATTGTATAAGTTGTAGAATAGTTTGAAAATTCAAATTAAGAGTGAAATAGAACTACAATTGATAGTTGAAAATTAGTAAAAGAAAAATTAATTTCTTATTTGGAATGCATACAACTAAGTTTTAACATTTCGTCTTTTATTGAATTACTAATAAGAATCGTATCTTTCTTACGCAAGAACACAATATCTTCTTCAAAAATGTTTGGCACCAGTTTTTGATAATTGAGAACAAAAAGTTGATAATTGAGCGACATTATTCATTTGTTACTAATTAGGTTATGGTACGGATCCAATGATTGCGCTTCCATCAAATTTGCTCTTTCAAATTTTCTTTTCTTGGAGAAACAGTTTTTAGCGATGTGCCCAGCCTTATTACATTTTTTTTTCATTGAAATATTCCTTATTGAGTTGCAGCTGATGGTGTTGATATGCAACATCCTCATCTCCTATCTTGTCTATAGCAATGATATAGAATTCAATTATTTGGTGAGTAATTCATCATAATTTTTTAATAAAAGACTTTATTGATATTTTATTGATGAATAGTTATGATTTTACAATGTATTTAAATGATAATTGCTCTTCTATATAATAATAATATTTAAACGTCTTTTTAATCCACAAGTAGAAGTCAAGATTGGACTGTGGAATTTCTAGTATTCTTAATGCAAACGATAGATGTTTAGACTAATATAATATAAATCACATAAGTTTAGAGAACAACCTCTATAGACTAATTTCTTTTGTATTACAGCCATGTAACCATTCGCTAATATTAACGTGGATTCACAACAGCTCTGATAAATATATTTTTACATAGATATTATGAATGTCGATTCTAGCTTAAAAATTCTTTCTCAACAAAATTTTACATATTCAAACCTGCAAAATCTACTATATACTTGGATTGAAATGTGTCAAAAAGTTTGAAATATTTAGATTCTTTTTCTCATAGCCCTGGCTAGAGATAATATTCTTTCAACTCAGAATTCTTGCAAAAAAATGCTTGAAGTTCTTATTATTACAAGTACATAATCATTTTTTGAGGACTAAAGCAAAATACTGACGATCCAATTCATCAATTGAGTTACTCAAAACACTGTTAGCTTAGTTTCATTCATAATTGAGTTTCTGTTTCCGGATCTAAAGTGAATTAAAACTGCAAGAAGTTGTGCAATGGAAGAAATATTTCTCTCATCACAATGATAAAAATCAAACTCATAAATAGAATATTTTCTTTTTCATTGACAATTTTCAAGTACTCAAAAACTTGTTGCATCAGTCAAAAAACAATCTCGTGGGCAAGCTCAATACATACATCTTATGAAAAAAACTTTATATTAGTGGCACAATCCTTCCTTATGACAACTTTCAAAAGTTATGAATCTCAAAAATTAAAATTTTTGACTCATGTTCTGGCACTCGCTCGTGGTCTCAAGCCCGTAGCAAGTTCAAATTCTTACATTGTCATTTGTTAAAAAGGTATCATTAAAGTCTGTAAATAAGTTGATAGAAAAAAAAAGTGCAATACACTGAATTATCCTCGTAAATAATTCCAATGTTCGTGATAAGTTTTATGGTTTAAAATAGTTCAAAATATTTTCTTTTGTTAACAATGTAACGATAATCGATAATGAAACTAACTGATTTGTATCATATAGTTTGGTATTTAAGTTATCCACTGATTAGTGAAGGTCAGACGCCCAGATCATGGACATAACCCATTTTTAATCTTCAATGACCCTGATTTGCAATAAATTTGCTACCATTAGGGTTTTTCAAGGATTTCAGAAATTTTTCTTTTTGATGTGAATAGATCAATTTACATGAACTTACAAAGTCACCTTTACAAACTCTTTCTATATTTTAAGACTTATACAAATAACAAAATATCAATCAATATTTGATGGCAGCTCTCCCAACCAATTCTCCCTTCGACAATTTATTCAAGGCTTCAGGAGCTTCCTCAAGACTAACTTCTTCTACTGGGAAAGTAATACCAAATCTACTAGCAATATTTAAACAATCAATGAAATCTTTTCTGCTTCCCAACATAGATCCAACAGCTTTATGATCCATAAAAACTGAAAGTGATGGTCTAAATTCAATACTCTCTTTCCAACCAGGTAATCCAACACAAACTAAAATACCGTGTTTACCCAAAGTTGTCAAACCTTGATCATAAGCTTTCTTTGAACCTGGGAAAACAACAACTCCATGAGCTCCTCTTTTGGTGTATTTAAATACTTCTTCTCCAACATTTCCAACTTTACTAGAATCAATAAAATATTCTGCTCCAGCATTCAAACAACTTTCTCTTTTGTGTTCTCCAATATCAATGGCAATTATTCTTAATCCAGCTACTTTGGCATATTGAATTGCAATACTTCCTAATCCTCCTCCAGCTCCTAAGACCGCCAAAAATTCTCCAGCATGTAAATCTGCCTTTTTGATTGCTTTATAAGCAGTGATTCCCCCACAAAGTAACGGAGCCGCAATCTTTCCTGGTAAATCTTCAGGAATTGTTATTAAATAATCAGTACTAATTGGAACATATTCTTGAAACGATCCGTCTGTATTAATTGCAAAATAGGTAGCATTATCACAGTAAACTTCAGCATCGGGAGTAAAACAACTCTCACAATGATTACAGATTTCTTTGACCATGGGAACTCCAACTCTTAAACCTTCGGGGAACTTTGATGAATCAACATTTGAACCATGAGCCACGATTCTGCCAACTCCTTCATGACCAGCAACTTTACATTGCATTTCAAGTCCTCCACTCCATTCATTTTGAAGTAAGGAAAGATCAGAATGGCAAATACCTGAATGAGTAAGTTTAACAAGGACTTCTTTTTCTTTAAGCTGTTGTACTGGATAATTATAGTCAACATGAATTTTATAATCTTTACCAGTTTTATCGGCAACTAAAGCTCTTTGAACTTTAGGAATGCTATAAGTACTTGTGGCTAAAGAACGGACTTGATTATTAACTTGAGGGCTCATTTTCAATAATGACTTTAATGTATTATTTGAGATAGTTTTGAATAATTGACAAAACATTTATCTTTGTGAATGATGTACGAGCAGAATAGGATTTTATCTTTATATTTATATTAGCTGGGGAAAAAATAAAAAAATATCAGAGTCTAAATACATCGTACGATAAACCGTTACAAAAACTGTTTTATTAAGGAATAGCTATAAAATATACTGAATCATCAGATGTTGTGGGGGAATCACCTGTTAAACATAAAGTTATATTTTAGTCTGAATATTATGCAGATAATTGAAAAGTTCATGTTAAATCAAGTGATCACTCAAATTACCCTCAATTTATTATTATTGTAAAATCCTGCAGTTTATGATGACAGATTTTCCGATCAGCTGATGATCATGCTCTTTTCTCCAGTTTCTCCAGTTTCTCCAGTTTCACCTTTAATTGTAAAAGCAATTAGTTGGCCATGAGTTGGAGTAAATTGTCTCATCCGCTGCACGGAACTTTTGACACTACAAAAAAAAATGTTGTAAATCAATAATTCATCAATTGTCATTAGTTTATTTTGATAATCCATTGAGAACTACAGCAAGCCCATTCTAGTGCGATGATTAAGAGGCGTTAAATTGACCTTCAATCATAAAAGTATTACTATATTATCGATGTGTTTTAATCATTATATAAAATTCGATTCGTGAGAAATTCATCATACTTTTTTAATTTATTATTAAAAGATTTTATTAGTATTTTATATCTTTAAACTGTTAGTATTTGTTTGCAATGCTTTCAGACATAAATTTTTATAAGTAAAGTAATGATAAATGATTACATTTTAATAACTGAAATAAGTATAAATTATCAACCAAATTGATTGAAGAACTGTTTTATTATTTAAGATTTTAATACAAAATTAGAAAACAAAATTATAAACTAATAACATTTTGACGACAATAATCAGTTAACAAAATTCAATACTTAAATCTTGAACAATTTGGTACAAAAGTTAAAAATAACGATCTGTCAATAATATCAATTTGTTCAAATTATTGATTCAGTCACTACTTGATAAACTAGTGAATTTTGAACTTTTTTTTTTAAACTTTTCGAGTTAAATTTACAAAATAAAAAATGTTAAGAAAAGTTGGGTTTGAAAACAACAATATCGTTTTTACCACAGTTTTAGCTTTTTCTTTTTGAAAAACAACTTTTCCTCTTCACAAGCTCCTAGTTCGAAGTAGATAAACCATAATAAATTCTTATAATGCTAGATTTACGGTTTGATGTGCGGTATAATGCAGATTGATCAAAAAGCATTGAAAGTAAAGAAATTGGGAAACAATTCTGATATTCAAAAATTGCTAAGCTTTTCCAACTTTCTGTTAGTAACAATTGAAGAAGTTATACAAAATCAAAGGGAGCTTTTCAGCCAACTGGTTGTAATATTGAGCACCAGTAATAGTTTAGAACCCCAACGAACTTTTCTTAGAAATTAGATAAAACTAAACAGACCAATTTGATAAGATCTTTTATTATTAAACTATGATAAATTACTCACCAATTGACTAACCAAATTATACTGTTTTATAGACAAGGTATCTCAAGCTTTCCAGTTATCTTTTTAATAATTTTTCTTATTGTAAACTTTACAATAGTACTCTTTGACTGCTTTATCTTCCCCTTTTGAGACACTTCATTCCGTAGAATATTCTTCGGGCTGTGTTTAAGATTGATCTTTTATCCATTCACACTTGAAATCAATAGAATCTGATCGCTTACCGCTTAATATAAAAAGGGCATTTAATAACATCAGCAAACACAATTGACAGGTTTTATATTTTCAAATTTCGATCTCAAAAATTTTGATAGAAGTTGGGTGCTTGCGTAAGAAACTTCCAAATCATTATTAACAATTTAATAAAAGATACTTGGAATGTAACAAACAAGAAACAAATTTTTGTTAGAAAGATTTCAATTCCAGTAATTTTTTTAGTTCAATCTTTACTTTTGTAAAAATTGTTCAAAATTTGTATATCTAATGAAAGACTGCTGAAATTTATTTTTACCTTGAATTATTAAAGCGATATTTTGTTTACACTCCATAATGATGAAGGACTTAATGTGAGCTTTGATAGATATCAAAATCCAAAAAAACATCTTCTATTTAAACCCCTGAGGAACTTTCAGAAAGGAAATTCAAATTTTGATGTTCAAAATTTTATAATAAATAAATAACTAACCAAACTTAAGATAAATATCATTTATTGCATTGTGTGTTACTAATTCAAGAAAAACTTAAAGTATTAATAAATTCTTTTATCAATAAGCTAGAAAAAAACTTGATGAATCACTCACCAAATGATTGAAATATATATAGCATATATAAAATTTTGCTCCCAAATACAATTGATTATTAGCAAACCATCACTAAAACAAATTGGATATCGTCTAATTAGTGACAATGAGTACTTCCTAGTCAAAAAAGCATGGCGTCAGCTCTCTCAAATAAAACTTAACGGGATGGCACTTTACCACTACAATAAGTTTACAATATCAAATTCAAACATTTCAAGTAAATATTTATTAATAAGAATTTGGAACTCTTACATAGTCAAAAATTTCCAGCACTTTTGTAAACATAAGTGCACTTCCCATGAGAAAACTATTTAATAATCTTATCACGGTAAGTGCAACAAGTAGTAATAATATAAACAATTTCATAAGCAGCGAAGTTGATTTTCCAAAGACTCCCAAAAACTTGTTTGTGTTTTAACAGATAAAAGAGTTTGGCAACCTTGACTTGAGGTCAAGTGATAAATATCAGATTTCATAATTCAAGTGATTGGTAAGTAATTCATCATGCTTTTTAATTTTTTAATAAGAGGATTTATTAACGTTTTGAATATTTGAATTAGTAATTTTTAGTCTCAATATCAATGAAAGAATTCACAAAATCTCGTAAGATATTGAGTAATAATTGTCCTTGAAAAATCTAAAGTTATGTTTGAAAATTGTGACAACAATAACTGCAATACCCAAATAGTTAATGTATCAAGATAATTATTCATAGATAGTAATTTTACAAGTTGCAGAGTACTTTGAGAGCAAGATTTTGTGAACATCTCTATTATATAAATATATATATAAA
>JBAKFZ010000127.1:0-36490 GCA_037355385.1 Saccharomycopsis sp. FM-2023a
GCTGATAAGTCCGCTAAAAATTAGTTAAGTTAAAAAAGCTCAAAACGAGTAAAAACAGTTGAAAATTTATTTAATACTTCAGTTATAGCATCAGCATTGCAAATATCAAAAATTACCAGCTGAATATTTATACTAGTGGGCTCTCAAAATAAAAAGTCGAACAAGTTGTGGGCTTGGCGCAGTGGTAGCGCAGTAGATTGCAAATCTATTGGTCCTTGGTTCGAACCCGAGAGCTCACTTCTTTTTTTTTTTTACTCCTGCCCCTGTAAGGGGCATCAAATTTAAAAAAACAAGTTGTTAAAAATTATTTTGTAACCATCAAATTTCCTGTTTATTAACAAAAAAGAAAAAAACACTACTAGCCTCTAAACACCATGGTCAACTCCGAATTCACTGAAGCTGAGCTCCCCCTAGTCAGACAATATGTTAACTCCCACAACAATCCATCCGAAAGTACCCATAGGGGGAGTCGCGAACCAAAATCCAAGGTTCAGGAATTTTTAGATTCTATGAATTACACAATGTTTCTTCCCAAATTTATCAATAATAAAAACAAATACGTCTTCTATGTACTTGCCTTGTTGTGTTTTGGAATTTTAGGAATGGTTTTAAAGAACTATTTTGAATTGGATTTCTCAGAAATGACAGATTATACTGATCATCCAAAGATTGAAGGAAATCAAAACATTTAGCTTAAGAGTTTATCTCAACTATTAATTCACTAAATCAAACAACTGCCTTTTTGAATACCCATATACTTTTCATCTGTCTACATTATTTTTATTATTTGTTCGCTACTTGTTTTATTTTTGTTACGGTCCACTTGGTTTTCTTCTTACTATTATCAATATTATACTATATATCATGATCATACTAGCCTTTGATTTTCAGTTCTATCAATAACATTTTACTCAAATCACATTACCCTAGTTTAATTGTAAGTCTAATATTAATCGCTGTTATAAAAATAGATATCCTAAACTTCCGTCAACAAATTTACAATCACATAGACACAGATAATTGAAGAAAAGAAAACATCTAATAAAGGCTATTTATAAAGAATAAAGTTTTTTGAAATATAAAAAAAAAAAATGAGAAGATTAGAACATTTTTGTAAAATTTATTATTTTTAATGACATACAATTAATTTGGTCCATTACCAAACCCGAATCCTGTGGGTTGTTGGGTCAAGAATTGATTATTACCAAACAAGTTGCTATTAGGAGAAGTGACATTGGAATTATTGTTACTGTTACCTAACAAACTGTTAGTGAAAGCTTGTTGAGAAGCAGTTTGTGTACCACCAATTCCAAACGTTGTTGAAGGAGTACCAAAACTAGTGTTTGGAATGCCATTATTACCGATTGGATTTTGTTGTTGTTGTTGGAAAATTTGAGCACCTGTCATTTGAGCTTGTTGAAGTTGTTGCTGATATTGTTGTTGATTTTGCATATTATGTAACATATTGAGAGAACTAACACCTTGCTGATATCCCGTTGGCTGAAGACTAGTATTTTGGAACATATTGGTCATGCCGTTCATTTGAGAACCGAATGAGGTTGTAGGAGCACCAAAAGAAGTAGTAGGCATATTTATCATTGGTTGAGCACCTCCAGTAACATTCATTGGCATCGAATTACCAAAAGATGTGGTTGGCATATTCATCATTGGTTGAGCCCCTCCAGTAATATTCATTGGTAAATTCATACCGCCACCAGTAACATTCAACTGCATACCATTACCAAATGAAGTAGTTGGCATGTTCATCATTGGCTGAGCACCTCCAGTAATATTCATGCTAACAACCGGTTGAGCACCTCCAGTAATATTCATCGACAATCCGTTACCAAAAGAAGTGGTTGGCACTTGTTGGACCCCTCCGGTGATATTCATTGACATTCCATTACCAAAAGAAGTAGTTGGCATTGCACTACCAGTAGTAACAGAAACAATACCGTTACCAGTAGTAACTTGAGTGGTAGTAGTACCAGCACCAAACGTATTTTGAGGAATTAATGGAGCAATAGAAGCACCATTACCAGCACCGAATGAAGTGGTTGGCTGAGGAATTAAAACTGGTTGCATTGTTTGAATTGGAACAAAGACAGAAGCACCACCACCAGTAGCATAAGGTAAAATAACGGGAGCTCCTGTAGTTGCACCAGTATTCATCGGTAAAATATTATGACCACCAGTTTTGAAAGGATCAAGAGGTTGTAGACCACCAGTTCTTTGAGATTTAATTGAAGATCCAGTTCTTTGTGAAATAATTGAATTAACAAGGGAAGCACCAGTCTTTTGCTGACCTAATTGAATTGATGAACCAGTTTTGTTAGCACTTAATGCAGGGACTGCAGTTCTGTCTTTCAATAGATTAGTACTATTGTTGATTGAGCTTGAAGTATAATTAGAATCCAAAGGTTTGAGATCAACTAAATCTTGTAATGAGCCTGTAATTTGTGGTTGTCTTGGTGGTTCAGGTTGAGCTGGCTCAACCGCTTTAACTGGAGCATTGGTTTGAGCAGCAGAAGGTTTGATTGTCCAAGCATCATCATCATTATTATTGTTAGCAGATCCATTCAAGTTACTTGAATTAATATCAGGAGCAGCTTGTTTTGAAGCAGTTAGAGTAGCAGCAGCTTCTGGTTTTGAACGATTGAATTTATTATCAAGAAACTTCATAATTCTGATAATATCACCTTCACGACATCCCAAATTACGTAATAAAGGTGGCTCAATATCTTCCAAAGTTGATTCATCCAATTGTTCTTTTTCAAAATTGGTAGTATATCTTTGACATTGATTCAAATCAACTCCACAATTAAGGAAAAATTCAAACCAATCATATTCTTCTTTTTTACCACTACTAGAAGCATTGTTGTTTTCGATTGATCTCGATTTCTTAGGTTTCTTTTTGGATTTATATTTATCTAATGAAGTACCAGTCACTCTTTCAACATATTCAATATCAGCTAAAGATAATTTATCGGCAGCAACAGCAATTTTAACCCCATTAGATTTATGTAAATGAATTTTACCTTCAACACAACCTAAAAATTCTGCTTCAACTTTAAATGAACCAGATTTATCAACCCATGTTCTAATCTTATTGGAATTTGGTTTTGATTTCTTTGATTTTGAACTACGTTTACGTTTTTCCCGTTCACGTTCACGTTCTCTTTCTCTTTCTCTTTCTCTTTCTCTTTCTTCTCTTTCTCTTTCTCTTTCACGTTCACGTTCACGATCGCGCTCTTCTCTTTCTCTTTCTTTAGTCTTTTTGCTTTTCATTGATTCTTTTGTTTTTCTGCCAAAATCTCCCAAAGAAAATCCTTTACTTTCCTCCCCAACACTAACATAATTACTTGGAACAACCCCCTTTTTACCGTTATCGATATTAGAAACCAACCACCAATCTTTTGATTTTGTGTCATTGACAATGAAAACTAAATCACCTTCTTTAACAGAAAGTTCATCTTTATTTTCTGCAAAAAAATCATATAAGATTTGACCAGTTTTATAACCGCTAGAATTTGGATGTGAAGCAGCTTTAACTTCCTCTAAAGCCTTCATAGAAACTGCCCCAGAAAGGTCTCCAAGTAGTGATAGAATTTCTCTAGCAGTATCCTTTGAACCCGCATGAATTTCTATTGAAGCTGGTGGACTTTTAAAATCAAGAAAGACATGTTTTTTTTCAGCAGAAAATGAAATAAGTTTTTCGACTGGCCAACTTTTCGGATCATCATCATTTGAAGAATCTGGATTAAAGAAAATTTTCCCATTTCCTATTCCAAGCATCAATTTTTTCTTTTTCTTACCATCCACTTCGGCTACGCTCCATGAGTAAATCCCAGAATTAAAACTATTTCTATTTTTATTATAGTCGATTTTGGGAACATCATCATTATTTAAGTCATTATCGTAATCATCTCCATCATCATCATAACGAGATCTTGATCTTGATTTAGGTCTTGATTTAGAACGCCTGACGGAATTTGAACGAGGGGGCTTAGCTGGAGGCAAATCTTCTTCTTCATTTGGTTCTTCATATTCTGGTTCGTAACGACTTGAACGATTGTTTCTGGCAGGTTTTTCAGGTTCAGGATCCTTCGATTTACTAATTCTATTCATTAGTTCTTCACGATCATGTCTTGTTGGTGGAGGTATGAATGACAGGATAGGAGTGGTGGAAATTGCAGTGGTTGCTGTTGGATTAGAAGGAGCAGGAGGAGCAGATGTAGTTTGAGAGCCCCCAACTTCAATATAATTGGCAGGAACAAAACCAAAACTGGTTTGACTTTGATTGGAGACTAAAATCCAGTCACCATCACTGGTGTCATAAACATTGAAAATTTCACCCTCATTGAATGACAATTCTTCGTCAGTTTGCTTTGTGTAATCATATAAAGCAGAAGCAGAACTGACAACAGGAGCAGGTTCTACATAAGTAGAGGCCACTAACCCTGTAGGCTCTTCAACTTCAGCTCCCACCATTCTTTTCTTAAAAGTCCACCAATCATCGGTGGCTGATTTCTCAATTAAATAAAGCAAATCATTTTCCTCGATGGATAATTCCTCGGGAGTTTGGGCACTGTAGGCATACAACGCCTTATACACCCCAATATATGACATTGTGGCAATATTTTGGGAACTATTGAATTATGGATTGTTGGTGTCGTGTCACTGCAATCAATTCATATTTCCAACTTCTTCTTAAGAAACCCCAATACTAGACGGGCCGGGTACCTCCCGATGGCCAAATCGGGATGATAAAAGCTGAAATTAATGCCCATTGAATCTCAACATTTAACGGAAAAAACCCGCCAATTATACTATACTTACATAATTACGGGTTTAAAATGTCTTTCAGTTGAGTATTGTATCCTAATTATTTTTTGCGAGTACTTCGCTTCATTCCAAACTTGATAAATTTTTCGTTGCAATTTATCCCTAATTGTTCAAACCTGCAGAAGACCCCTATTTGAAGTAATAGTAAAATTTTACATCAAATTATCAAAAACTAAAGATATGATATTAAAGTTACATAACCAATTATAAAGCCTCTTTTTTTGTTTTGTTTTCTAAGTTTTTTTGAGTTTTCCTTTTAATGGAAGAAGACTTTATATTATGAGGGATCAAAAACAAAAAAAGAATATGTTGTATGAATGAGAGTATTGTTATAGTGGTTGTTTTGCAATGTTTTATTATGAGTAGCACTAAAATTAACGATCAACTTCACCAAACACAAGATCCATAGTACCAATGATAGCAACACAATCAGCCAAGTAGTTACCTCTAGCAATATGGTCAAAAGCAGACAAGTGAGCAAAACCTGGACCTCTAATATGACATCTGTAAGGTCTTTCAGTACCGTCACTCACTAAGTAAATACCAAATTCACCCTTAGGGGCTTCAATGGCGGTATATGTATCACCATGAGGAACAGCAAAACCTTTGGTGAATAACAAGAAATGATGAATCAAAGCTTCCATATCTTCTTTCATTAAATCTTTTGGCGGTGGACTAACTTTCCAATCTTCAACTTTAACTGGACCTGATGGCATTTGATTAATACATTGTTCAATAATTCTCAAGGATTGTCTGAACTCTGCCATTCTACATAAATAACGATCATAACAATCACCATTCAAACCAACTGGAACTTCAAAATCCACAAGATCATAAGCATCATATGGTTGACTTTTTCTAACATCATATGGAATACCAGAACCTCTTAACATAACACCAGTGCATGAATAGTTAAGAGCATCTTCAGCAGTTAATTTACCAACATCAATCAATCTTTGTTTCCAAATTCTATTTGTTGTCAACAATTCTTCTGTCTCATCCAATCTATCACCGAATTGAGTGGCCCACATATAGATATCATCTAATAAACCTTCTGGTAAATCCTGAGAAACCCCACCTGGTCTAATATAAGCAGCGTGCATTCTGGCACCAGAAACTCTTTCATAAAATTCCATCAATTTTTCACGTTCTTCAAAACCCCAAAGGAAAGGAGTCAAAGCACCAACATCCATAGCATGTGATAAAATAGACATACAATGGTTTGAGATTCTGGTGATTTCCCCATATAAAGTTCTAATATATTTGGCACGAAGTGGGACATCCACATTTAATAGTTTTTCAGTAGCAAGAGCAAAACCTAGTTCGTTAGTCATCATAGAACAATAATCCAAACGATCCATATAAGGTAAAGCTTGCATATAAGTTTTTGATTCAATTAATTTTTCAGTACCACGATGCAATAAACCAACATGAGGATCCGATCTAACAATTTCTTCACCTTGTAACTCTAAAATCAATCTCAAAACCCCATGGGCAGCAGGATGTTGAGGACCAAAATTAACAGTAAAGTGTCTAATCTTTGTGTTTTGATGTTTTGTTAATTCTTCAGAATCAGCATTGATGGTATTGAAGTCTTCATTCATTATTGTTGTTGGTTCAAAAACACCCAAAGCATTATTGACAGATTCTGGGGGATTAATAAGCCTTGGGGCAGAACTAGAAAGCAATCTTGACATCCCTTTGGATCTAAGGGCCGTGGAGCGAGCACAAACAGCGCGACGGGTGAATGACAACATTGTTAGCTTTAGTTGATGGAGGGAGTAGTGCTGATAGAGCTGTTTTACAATATTTTTTTAAACATTTTATTTTGATTGATTGAATAATCCCCAAAAAAAGCGATTCTATTGGCCAGCTGCGGCCGGGTCATTTGCACGTGGTCGGAATAGCAAAATCCACAAAAAAAATTCAAAAACACAAAAGTAAACAAAAACAACAGCAAAACACAACACAACAAAAGAGCTTATTGCGATCATGAAATATCCTCCGGATAATTCCATGTCTGAGGTGCTTGACTCGAACATCTTCGAGTCATTAGAGTCGTTTCCCTCTAAACCCAAAACTTTAGAGTCAACCCACCAAAGACAAAAGGAGGAAATCAAACAGAAACAAACAGTTGGCGAATTCGATGAGTTCTCAATAAGCAGCACACCTTTAACTAGCAAAGTGTTCCATGTTCCAAATTCGAACAATAATGATCTCTTTGGTTTGAGCTCATCATCTCCTTTCAATAGTGTGAAAAGGTTCACGGCACTTACTTCTAGTGTTAAAAAGTCTACCAGCAAATCTAAACCTTATAATAATGATTTTTTATTTGCTTTATCACTGACCCCTTCTAAATACGCCACATCCTCTTCCAAATTTAGCGAATTCTTGCTTGATACTCCTCAAAGACAATTGCTGTCTGAGTTGAATCTCTTAAATCAATCTTCAATCTTAAAAGGTTCAAGCAAATCAACCTCAAAATTTTTGATTGATAGAGGAAATAATAATCTTAATGGAAATTTTATGAATATAGAAGAAATGAATAGATTTATGAGCGGCGAAGAAGAAGAACATGATGATTTGTTCAAGAGAAAAGATTCTGAAGTATTTGAGTCTTCTCCAATAAAAAGTAAGTTCCAAAGAATTGCTTCAAAGGAAGACAAGGAGTTATCTTATGCTTTATTAAATCTAGCAACTCCAAAAGCCTCTAAGCAGAATTATCTGGAAGAAGTTGAAGACTCTGATTTGACCGATGAACAGACTGATGACGAAGATGAGTTCAAACAATCATATAATAATAATAATGGTACTCTTGAAACTTCTATATCATCTGCAGCTCCTTCGGTTTTCAAAAATATCTCAAATGTTGAAGAAAATGAATCATTTTTACCTGTTCAGAAATCTTTTCATACTAGATCGTCATCTCACTTTTCATTATCTTTAAACAACAGGTCACCAGATTTGGCCAATAAGACTAATAAAAATATTGCTTTAGATCCCGAATTCTCAAAACTTTTCAAAACTCCAGGGAAGTTTCAAAATACGCCCACAGATTCTCCTTCTACTATAATTATTGATTCTAGTGTTGAAAAGTGTGGCTTTCAAAATATTATTGATCAGAATATTAAAAGTCCTACTCCAAATCCAAGACAAAATTTTGGCAGCATTAACAACCATTCTTTATCATTACCAACGATGGGTACTTTTGGTGAGCAAAAAAACAGAAGTTATCCGTTCACTGTAACGAAGAATCAGTTAAGCGAAAATAAGTCTTCCAACCCCCCGAATAAGTATCAATTTATTTTTGCAGAAGTTAAATCAATATCCTCTTTCAGTAAAGAGAACAGTACTAATAACTTGTTTAAATCAAAAAGGTCACATCAGAGATCATTTTCATTGAATAATAAAGAAAATGTTTCGCATGTCTCTTTGAAGAATCCTGCCAACAAAATATCCAAATCAAAGATTTTTGGAACTAATAAGAAAAACAAAGGATTAATGGAAGTTTCTCTTAATAACAGCTTACCTGTGACCAAGTCTAGGAAGAGAAAAACCGTCATCAAAAGCTTTTCAGTGCATGATTATCAAAGACGTTCGTAGAGTGCCTTATTTCCAACCTTATTTACTTAATTTATTTATTCATGATACCCCTTTATTGCTTTTTTTCATCTCATTTTTTCTTTTCATTTCGCTTTTTTGTTAACGGTTGTGTTTGTGCTTGGGTTTTTTCATTTCTTTCCATAAATATTGACAAATTTTATTATAGTATCACCTATTGTACCAACTTACTTTCAAGAGTAATGATCCACAATATATTATTGGTTTTTATTTTGTAATTTATACAGTTTTTTTATAATTTAAAAAGAACATCAACGTTTTTAAAGAGAAAAAAAATATTTTACATCTAAGATTTTTTCAATCAACTATTATTTTTTCAATAACAGATTGACTTTTTTTTCAAGTGACTCTAATTTCACATCTTTAGATTCATTAGAAGCTTGCAAGACATTGATTTGTTCCTCTAATTTTTCAACCAATGATGCCAATTTTTCAACAGTAGCTTTTAAAGTTGCACCACCTTTAGTAGCAGCTGGTTTACTTTCAGTTGAAGATTCAATTTTTTTTTCAATAACAACAGGTTCAGCTTTTTTTTCAGCAATTGGCTCTGGTTTTTTGTCAACAACTGGTTCTTTTCTTTCAGATTGTGGAAGAGTTGGTTTTGGAAGGGTTGGGGATAAAATTGCAGTTGAAGATTTTGTTCTTGTTGCTTCTTCCTCTTTATATTGTGAAGCAAACTCACCATCTTTATCCTCATTGTCACTTGGTGGATCGATATCATTATGCCCATCCAAAGCCTTAGACTTGGATAATAAGTCACTGACTTCTTTCTTAGCTAATAAGTCATCAATAGAAGCCTTTGGAGCAGAGACTGGTTTTGGAGAAGGAGCAACAACTGGTGATTTTGGTTCAACTTTTGACTCAACTTTTGGTTCGACTTTTGGTTCGACTTTTAAGGATGTGACAACTTTTGGATTTTCGTTCTCTGGAGCTTTAACTTCTGGTGCGTCTTTACCCTCAGAAGTTTTGAATTCAGCAGGAACATCACTATCATATAAACTTTCCATATTGAAAACGATAGGACCCAAAACCTTTTTACCGGCAATCCACTCATCCATGCTTAACGCAGGTATACCAGCTGGCGCATCAGGATAAAGATCAAATTGGAACATTTCTGCTCTTCTTGGAACAATAAAAGAAATTGGCTCAATCAAGGTATCTTTAACAGTTTTATAACTTCTAAGGATTTCATTCTCTTTAACATTAACGGCACGTTTTGGAGCAACTGCGAACCCTCTTTGAGGATCAGTTGATTGATAAGCAGAAACTTCATATAATTCATCATCTTTTGGAGTAAATTCGAAGTAACGAATGTTACCATCTCCTTTACCAGCAACAAATAACATATTTGTACAATCATCAAAGAATGGCATTAAAATCCCAGCCGAAGAATCAATATCAAGAAAACCTTTGATTGGTCCAGCAGCGATATCTTCAGAATTCCAAATACCAATTTGACGATCAGAATATCTTGAAAAACCAGTAGTTGCAATTCTATCAGCAGTACCTAACCAAACACATCTAACATTTTTAGCACCAGCATGACCTGGTCCCTCTTGTAATAACTCACCAGTTCTTAAATCCCAAATTCTAATTTTTTTATCTCTACAGGTAGTTGCCAACTTGTTACCATCATAACTGAAAGCAAAAGAAGTAACTAAATCTTTGTGTTGCAAAGTTAAAATGGCTTTACCTGTAACAATATCCCAAAGTTTAACAGTATAATCATTTGAAGAACTAACAAGAAGGTTTTCAACTAAAGGATGGAATTTAATATGACCAACTTTTCTTAAATGACCTGACAATTTTTTAACTGGAGAAATATCTTTAGCTTCACCTTCGGAATTGGTATAATTATGGAAAGAATAATCTTCGGGAATTTCCCAAATTCCGATTTTTCCATCATCAGACGAAGAAGCAATCACTCTGTCATTAAAAGGGTTGAAGTCAGTATCTAAAACAGCGCTGGTATGTCCTCTGAAAAGGGGAACAATATCTGGAGCTTTCCCGATTTCTTCCAATGGAACCACCGCAAAGGCCCCACCACCAGAAGATTCCCAATTCACAGATAAGAACTTTGAATTGGCCTTAATTAAATTGGAATCCCAAGCATTTTTACTGACTTTAAGATTATCGTAGCAAAGTTCCTTTTTGGAAGCTTGTCCAAAGACATGTCTATATTTAGAAGCGCGAACAAATCTTCCACTATAAAGATTTGTGTTAGTTGTGACTATTCATGGGGATTCCAATGACAAAAGAACAGAAGAAGCGTACCTCATTGTCGTTAGCTGATGACGTAGAGAAGTAAATAGTTGATTTTCGTGAGCAGTGTTTACGTTGAATTCAAATGGTTAAGTTGTCAAAATCGAAATGTTTCAAGTGCCGCGGATACCGGTCCTGCATCAAAAAACCGCACAAAAGTTGGAACCGCACAGGGTTCAGTTCAACATGAACTTTTACTATCAAAATGCTAGAATTTCGATGCTTTTGGACAATTGAGTAAATAAGTATGGCATTATTGGGTACATTAGTGCCGCTGAACAGGAATTGAGGTTTGCTGTTGCCGATAGCTGCTTTGCTCCCAATATCAAGCTTTCATTTACAAGGAAAATGACTTATCCCTATATACTCATAAATTGACGGATATTTCCATAAAAAGCAGCAATATTATTGGAAGTGTCCAAACCTTCAAGGGAAGAGTGTAAATATTTTTGTTTTAATCTGTATAATGGTCGCGGTTTTCAAAATGATATGTCATCTTCTCTTATGCCATAATAACCACCAATTGACCTATATAATTCTCAAAAAGTGCGCAAAGCCTACCATTGAGAGAATATTACACCTTTGTGGCTATATAAACCCTCGTTTCCTCTTCTTTTGAAGAAAATTTTGAGAATGAGGTCTTAACTCATGAGCTCACGCGAAACTGCTTTTTTTTTTTAGAAACCAAAATTTTGATGAAATCAATCAATTTGTCCTATAGATCGAATCCCTTTACCACACCAATCAAGAAGCACGGCCCCTTTCAAGGCCTCCAGTCAAGTAGCAGGATGGAGCAGCAGCAGCAGCAAACGGAAATGGTCCAAAAGGTGGATATCTCGTTCAACCAGCTAACGGGCCATAAACTTTTAAATAACATCGAGATCATAAAAAAATTGGGTGCGGGTCAATATGGTAAAGTTATTCTTGGAAAAGATTTAATAAATAATCGATATGTTGCAATCAAAGAATTGTCAAGGTATTCAAAATATAAGTTGCTAAAGAAAAAGAACAATCTACAAAATATCACCAATAATTTGGTCGAAAAATCAAATGAAGATGATGAAAATGATTTACCAAAGAGGATTTTTCAGGAGGTCAATGCCATGAGGAAATGTTTGAATTTGAGTCCAAATATCATCAAACTATATTCTGTTTTTAATGATCTGAGATACAGCAATGTTTATCTAGTTCTAGAGTACTGTCATCGAGGTGAGGTGCAATGGATGTCAACTGCTCTTGCTGACAACACTAACACTTGTCAAAATATAAATGATGTTATTGAATTGCTAAAACAGCTTCTCAATGGTCTTGAATTCTTGAAAATTTCTAATATTATTCATCGTGATATAAAACCTTCCAACATTTTGATTGATTATAATGGTGATATTAAAATTAGTGATTTTGGCAGCAGTTATCTTGTTGATGAGAATATTACAATCATTGATCAACAGAAAAAGTTAAATGAAACGGTAGGAACCCCAATGTTTTTAGCTCCTGAATTATGTAACACTAAAAAATATCAAGATACTCATTCAATGAATAGTTCAACAGATTCAGTCAATGATTCAATTGTTTATAATAATTCTATTTTTTCCAAAGATGATGAAACCAAGGATGAGGAAGAAGAGGAAAAAGAAGAAGAAGAAGAAGAAGAAGAAGAAGAAGAAGAAAAAGAAGAAGAAGAAGAAGAAGAAGAAGAACCTATGATTATTGATTATAAACTAGATATTTGGTCTTTGGGGATTACGTTATACTGTGTTCTTTACAATTGTTTACCATTTAATGCTGAGAGAGAATTTGAAGTTTACTTCAAAATTTCAAATGACCCAATAGATTACTCAAATGACTGTTTATTACTTCGAAAATCTGAAGATAAGTTTAAAGATGAAGTGAATTTTACATTACTAATAGATTTATTAAAAAACCATATTTTAATCAAACACCCAAATAAAAGATCCGCTGTTGAAGATTTGAAAAATCATTCTTTATTCAACGTTACTAATTTTGATAACAATGCAAATAAAAGAAATGATTTTTTAACGTTTAATGACCAATTTATTCTCGGCGAACGAAAATACTCAAGATCTAGTTCCAGAAATATGTTGTCAAATGACAATTCCAGATTGAATAACTCTTCAAGATTGAATTCTTTAAAAACCATAAATTCTTTAGCATCTAGGAACTCAACAACTTTATCTTCTATTACTAGCAGAACCATTTCAAATCATAGCATCTCAAATCTTAACAATTCTCAATTTACCAATGAAAGTAACACTTCAACCCAAATCAATGATTCTACGAGCCACTCCGCTGTGAACAATAGTTTGATATTATCATCTTCTAAAGAAAGAATGATTAGTAGTAATAGTAGTAATAGTCTTGGTCAAAGCTCAAATAAATCTTATACCACTACTAGCTCAAGTGCAAAAAAAAATTTTGGTAAACTTAGAAAAACTTTCTCAAAATTAAAGTTACTTAGAAGTTCCTCTGGCTCAACAGATATTCAAAGTACGAGTAAACCAAGTTCAAGAATTCCATCTTCTGGTACCGATAAAAATAGTCTTAGAATCCCTAATTCAACTTCAAAAAGATCACTCAATTCGTTATCAAGTATTACTAGCGACACTAATAAAGATAATATTATTAGTAGTAATGATGCACAAAGCATTAATACTAATATCAGCCCTCAACAACAAAAAACACTGGAGGAAGTCTATGAGAAGCCAAGTTTTTCAAAATTAATTAGAAAAAAATCATCTCAATTATTACTAGGAAAACCAATGCTGCCATTTAGACTGAACAATAAGAGTGTCGAAGAATTGAATTCCCCGATTAGATTTAGGTATTCCAAAAGATCGACTAGTTCCAAATTAAATCCTTCCAGTCCAGGTAATTATAAAATTCACAATCAAACAGAAACTAGTTCAGTAAGTAATTTGTCGACCACGGTTAAGTTGGTAGATATGAATGATAAATTGATGACCCCTGAAGAATATAAAAAACATAGCAATAGTGATGATGGTGCTAAGACTCCTATTAATTTGAGTGGCAGTAAAAAAAATCTCATCAATGAATTAAAAGATATTGATAAAAATGTCATATTATCCACAAGATCAAATCTGGATCTTGATAGTATTCCAAATGATTTAGCCAATGAAACTATGGATAGTATCAGTATTACAGATCAGCACAATCCTCATAATATCAATAATATTGAGCAAGAATCAATTTCTGGTTTTAGTATGGAATCCTTTGATGTTCAAAGTAGGAACAACCAAAGCATTATGACCTCAAATTCTTTGAATAACGGTCAACTTCAAAATTTTTTCAATAAATTAACAGGAAATAATTTTGCCAATTCTAATCCCTCGTTCGATGGCAATAGCAGTGCGAATACTGATAAATTTGAAGATTATACTAGTAATGAAGATGATGATAATAGCAAGAATAAAGGTACATATACTAGTTCAGAAGAGGATGGAGAAAATATGGGAAGACTTGTGGCATCAACAAGAACTTATAACTTGAATCAATATGTTTATAAATCAGATTTATTGGATGATGACGACGATGATTTCAAAGATGATGAAAGTTATGACTTTGACGATACTAAGTTTGAAAATACTTATCGACAAAATAGTAATTCCAACTCATTTAATTACCCCCAAATGGCAAAATCCTCTTCTAACTCTTCGAGAGATATGAAAAACCACAGTATATTAGATAGTAGTGAAGAAGATTATGGAGAAGAATTCACCGAAGAATTTGCAACTAATTTCGAAGAAGATGATTATGAAGATATTGAAGAAGAGGATGAGGAAGAAGATGAAGAAGATGAAGAAGAAGAACCACATAGACAGTATACATCTTCACATATGAGAAGAACAACTTCTCCTAAAAGTCCATCTATGTTTTCTAATCAATATATTAATCACGGTGGATTAAAGCCAAAAAGTAATAGCAGTATTTCTAGATCAAACAATATGGATGATTATTTAAAACGACTAGACAATAGCAATAATAGTAACCTAATGAAAAGATATAATAAATGATTATTATTAGTTTTTTTTTTGTTTTTGTTTTAATGTTAGTTTATTTTTTACGTTAAAGTTTTATTTTTCTAGTTTTATATCTTTCGTTTTCACATCACTTTCTTAAATTGTTTTGTATTTTATTATTATTTTTATGTTCTTTTCGTTTCTCTTGATTTCTTATTTTTCGCTAGAAAAAACTTTTCTTAGCTAGAATTGGTCTACTAATATATTATACCCTTTATCTGAAAACTAATTGTAAATTTACAATAATAACAGTAGAAAGCAAAACAAACATGACCAATGACTTTTATTAGATATATTATAACTAAGAAAAAAAATAATGCTAAACTAATCCACAAAGGGTTAGCTTTTCCAAAAAAGGTGATAAATCATCTTTTCTGATTTCTATAACCGAGCTTTCAAAACTATCAATTCTAACTTTTGCGTCAGTAGTTGCTGTGACTTCTTGAAATGCAACACTAAAAGTATTTAATAACACTCTATCAATTCCAAATTGATCTTCGTCATCCAAATCAATTGCCTCATCCTCGTCTTCTTCATCTTCATAATCTTCATTATCTTTTTCTTTTCCATTTTGATTTTCTTTATCGCTACCATTTTTTTTATTTTTTTTTTCCTTTTTGAATGTCTTTTTCTTACTTTTTCTTTTTTTATTATTTTCCTTATTTTTAGAATTTCTAGGATATAGTGGTGCAAGACCAACCACTAAATAAGTATCAGTTTCTAAATCTAAAGCAGCTAAAACTAATGGTAATAAAGGTTGATTGTCTAATTCCGCCAAACTTTCTAAAATCCACTGACCTAATCTAGTCAAATTTAATGGGTTTTTGAAAAAACCCAAATTCGAAATTGATTCATCTTTCAAAACTACTAATCTAAAAACTCTTAAACTTTTCAACAATTTCTTTTCCATGATCATCACTCCAGTTTTGAATATAATTTGTTGATAATCTTTAGCAATATCAAATCCTTTTTTAATTAAATCAACTCCTTCAAGTTTATTAGAACGATTTTTTTTATTATTAAGACTATTCACCGATAAAGCATCCCACGACGACCAAAAATTACTCACCCATTGTCTCTCTTTTTCAACCAATTTTTTAGTAATTTCATTTTGCTCATCTTCTTGTAATAAATTATCTCCTCCTTCATCTTTATCATTGATATTGGGATTACTAAAATTGAAGTTATCTTCATTCATTGAATCTCCAGAATCATGTTGTAATAAGGCAATCAATGATTCAACGTACTCACTGGCAGATATTTGTCCTTTATAACCAAAGTACCTAACGAATCCTTCTCTTAGTAAATCTTCTAAATCATATAATCCAAGATATTTTTTGAAAATTGAGTTTAATTTTCTTTTGATTTCAATGTCCATATATAACCAACTTTGGTTTGCAATTTGTAAACTAATTCCCATTTTCGCAAACATTTTATTCAATTTCTTTCTTCCTTCTTCTTGCCAAAGATATAATTTGGAATTAACATAATTTGAATATAAGAAACTATTGTATAATGACCAATGGCGTAATAAAAATAAATAGTAATCTTTATCTATCAAGATATAATTAGCATCATTATTTTGTCTTCTTTGAAATCCTGTTGTTGACTGAGGATTTAGTCTAATGACTTCATCTTTTAATAAAGGATATAACTTTTTATAAACCAGTGGATAATGATAATCTAATGAAGTTGTTCCAATAATTGATAACCATAAAGTATCAATATTATCTTCATTATCCCCAATAGAAGAAATCATAGAATATAGTTGTGCTGTTATTGAGGTGATAATAGTAGTACCTTGAGAATAATAAGTCTCTAATGCTTCCTCACATTCAATCAATAATTCTTGTTTTTTTAACTTATTACTAGATTTCTTGTCTTCTCTAAATTCGAATTCGTCTTCGTCACTTAACTTTTCATATTCACTTTTTTCTGCTTCTTCCTCTTCGCCTTCTTCTGCTTTTTCTTCATCTCGATTTTGTAACTCTAATAATTTTTCGTATGATTTTTTTTCATTTGTTAAATCTTCTTTGATATGACCATCATCAAAACAGGTAACAATTTCTGAGCCAAAAATATTATCCAAATTCCAAGGTCGATGGCCATCTATCACATAAAGTTTTCTTTTAAATTTACGTTTACCAACTTGTGAAAATTCATTTTCTTTGACAAATTCTTGAGCATCAATTTCTAAAAAGCTTTCAATATCCACCATGGCTCCACATCCTATTAGTAGAATATTTGTAACATCTTCATCAATTTTCAGATAGTGTGACTTTAAATCAGAGTATCCTACCACTGGAATTAACTGATATGGAATCAAATGTTTTTTTAACAACATTGATAACATTTTTGATCCACAAAGTGCATCAATATTCAAGCATGAGACATAAATCACCAATTTACATGTCGAATGGGATAAAGATGTAGTCTTAATATCATGGAATGCTTTTTGGAAATCTTCCGGCTCCAAGAACATGATAATCCAGTAATTTGTGGGTTTGTCTATAATGTTAATAATATTGGAAAATCAAAAAAATTAACGCGTCGCGTCTTTCAATTTGCATTACCAGCTCGGAACATTGGCAGTGATTCTCTGCCGGTGTGGTGGCTACTGCGGATTAGCTCGATTTGTTGATGAAAAAAATTGCCAAAGTGTTCATATTTCGATACTAAAGAATTAAAACTAACCAACATGATGTCAATTATTGGAAGATTTTTGTTAGCATTTCTTCTTTGTATCTCATCATGTTACGGATTTTTCAATTTTTTCCATCAAGAACAACAACGTCAACCTGAAATATCATATGAAGATCAAATATTGAATTCTGATTGTCTAGAATATATTTGTCCTAACACCAAACAGTGTGTTAAAAAGCCTATTGACTGTGATTGTCCATTTCCATCTTCCCAATTAAAATGTGTTCTACCTGATAAGAAAAACTATGTTTGTATTTCTAAACCTGCTCTTTTAGAAGGCAATGAAGAACTTGCAAAAATTTATGATGATCCAGCGAAAGGTCCTTTAGCAAAAAATAAAGGAGTTAGAGATTGTGGTTGGGTTATTGATGCTTGGAATGATGAAATTTGAATATTTAACAGTTTTTTTGTATATTAGATTAATTAATAAAAATGATATTTTTTAGCGTAATTTAAAATTATTTTTGTTGTAAACAAATGTTTTATAGAAAGTAAATTTGACAATAAGATTAAAGAAGAAATTTTATTGTTAAAATAAGCTAGTTGACAAAGAAAATAAACGAATAGCATGAAAAATAGAGCAAAGCATTTAATCTTGTTTGGTTTTATTTTGAGAGTTTTGAAATAAATATTTGAAATGTCTTGAAACAATAAAAATAAAAGTATTTAAAATCAAGATTGAGCTGTTATTACTTGAACCTAAGTCTTCAAGTTGAATTTTTCCCATTGTACACCAATCTTTAACTGGAATACAAGATAAATATTGACACCATGAACAATGACCACCACCGTTTCTCCAAAAATTGACACTTAACAAATAAAACCATAAGAAACATAAAACCCCACAAGCAATTCTTGCAACAATCCATCCCATGAAAATTCCTTGTCTTCTAATCTTCATGTTCGGTAAAAATCTTATGATTCTAGAATTCACTTCATGTAGTTGACTTCTATCATTTCTGTTATCAGGATTGGTTCCATCATAATCAAAAGGAGTAAAAGAGTTCAAACTATTTCTAGCAGGAATTGCTGATTTATTCAATTCAGTTGGATCTCTTTGATATCTATATCTTTCTTGAAAGACAAAATTAGGATCTTTTAAGCAGATAACACTCAATAAAACTCCCATAACAAAACCACCAATATGACTAAAATTATCAAGACCTGGTAATAAACCTAAGACTAAAGTGAAAACAATCTCGAATAACAATGAAGCCAAATTTTTTCTATAAGTTTTAGGATGCATTTGGCTTCTATTAGTATAAAATAAAAAGGAAACTAAGTTAACACCAATGATTCCAAATAGAGCTCCACTAGCACCAGTTGATGAAGTACCATTTTGTGCGAAATTTGCTCCAAAAATATTACCACTAATTCCAGCGGCTAAATATATAAAAGTAAATAAAAATGGTCCGATTTGTCTTTCTATATCTACCCCAAGCATCAATTGTAAAGCCATATTACAGATAATATGAACAAAGCCAGCATGAAGAAAAATTGGAGTAATGATTCTATACCATTGATTTGGTTCAAAACCATCCGGGTCTTGTTTCATTCCACTTAACCCACAAAGAGAACTTAAAGGACACCCAGAAGAAACGTCAGTAGAATTTGGACACGGAAAAACATTGGAAGTATAGCTAGTGACATTTTCAATAGAAATCATACAAGGAACAAATCTTGAACCCATATTAATTTGTAGATAACTTGAAGGACCAATCATTGGGTTAAAATAAGGTTGAGTTTGTACCGGACTACCGGTATAAGCTCCCATTTTGCCTAGTTCTGCAAAAAAGACACTGAATTGAATAATAGTCAATAAATAACAAATGATAGGGATTTTTTTACCTCTCCAGACCAAAAAACCTGACGGCGGAGGAGCTTTTTGATCTGGATCATTTATGAATCTTGGGCGTAATTCATTTGGAGCAAATTCATCATCAACTCTAAACCCCCCATTAACTGTGTTTGATTTATTATTGTAAAATTTATTATTTCTATAAGGATTGAGCAAAGAAGTCGCAGCATTGGCATTTGCTTCATCAACGGGGGCAGTGGTGTTATATCTAATAGGAACATCATTGAAACTATCATTTGGATCATCTTCTTCAAGGTCATTGAATATTTTATTGTTCCTACTCAAAGCACTATTTCTTTTACTCCCGAATGGGTCTTCTTTGAAAGGATTTGATTTAGTACTGCTGTGACGAGAAAGTTCGGATTTATTTGATAAAGTATAAAACTCATTAGTTTTTGCCAATTCTCTATTATTATTATTAATTTTTTGATTGTTATTGGTGCCAAAAGGAGTATCATTTTCCCCTTCTCCATCAGTATCATAATCATAAATAATTCTATTATTTAAACTTAAATTTGGATTTTTTGGTTGACTAAATTGACGATTTGGGTTATTAATATTTTTGAAAGAGTTATCAATATGGGCATTAGGATCTATGAAATTGAAATCATCTCCGTCATCGTCAATAATTGTTTGGTTATTATTGAAACTAATATCATTATTAAAGTTCTTCGGAGGAACCGGTGGGAGGTTCTTTTGATTCCCTGAGTATCCAGAATTATTATAATAGCTCATTTGTAGCCTTTTATTGAATGAAATTATTTGTGATTCTTATTAGTTGATCGGGGTCAATCCTAAAATAATCTGAAACCTAGTTTAAAATATTTCACAGTGTCGTATATGAGCCACAAATGGGAAGCAAACCTTGAAAAAACCGTTGCAATAATGATAACCGATGTCTTCAGCAGGATAATAAAAAGATACTTGTTGAATTGAGTTGGTGGTGACAAACTTTACTACTTAGCTTGGTTTTTGATTTAGTTTAAACGTAGCTTGAAGATGTGGTTCGGGGGTGTTTGTCGGTGTTTGGACGTTCTCTTTGATAAATCACGTGCTCGATACACAAGTTGATCAGAACTTCAAAAGCTTTTGAAGGTGTACCTAACAATAGCTTCTATTTTGAAGAGTTTGGAAAAGACTCTCAGTTATAAAGTTTGCAATTTGAGATAAGTTTATGTTTTTTTGGCGCAAGAGAGCTCTTTAAGTCCATCATAACTTGCTAATGACGATAGAAGCTGGTTACTACGATAGTATACCAAGTGTACTGGAATTTCCTATAACTTTCGTAGAGAAGGACTTACTTGATAGTGGTTGGCATTCCCTGAAATTGTACTTAACTTAAGCTCAGAGATTTTTTGTTTGGAAATTATTTATAAGATTGTGTTTGTGTTTGCTCCAAATTTTACCATCGCGAAATTTTCAGTTTGTGCAAGTTACAGTTGATTGTTCAGAATATAAACTGATTGATGTATATACCATACATGAATTTCACCAGATTAACGGTGACTGCAAAAGATTACAAGCGAAAGTTTGATATAAAATATAACTTAATTACATTCAAATACAGCCAAAAATAATAGGGAAAAAAAACAACAAAACAAAAATAAAGCCAGAAAACGAAAAGACAAAAGGTGTAATTTAGAAATTTTCAATAGAGAAAAACTTACCAATCAACAATATTATTTGGAAAAAATTCATCAATTAAGCTTTGGTAGTATTTGGTTAATTCTTCCAAATTGTAAAGCTCATCAGATTTGGAGTATAAATCATATGGATTGAAAGCTCTAACAGCCTTTAGCATTTCTTTGTCATGGTCATTTTGCAAATATTCATAAGCACCTTCCCTGTGAATTGGGTAACAAGAGTGGTATCTTAACATGGCCAAACCTTCTTTTGGAATGCTGGATTGTTTGGCACAAATGTGGTAAATATACTCATCATGACCCCAGCTTAGCATAACATTGTCTAAACCACAGTTCGGCGTGTAAATACCATATTTAGTACTGTAAACAGGATGGTTATAATCAGGATTGGTGGTAAATGTGTTTGGATAAACAATTTTGTCAGAATAAGCACAACCAACTGGAAAAGTATCACCAACAACGTCCCATTGACCTTCAGCGTCAAAGAAATATAATAACTTACCTAAATCATGGATCAAACCAACTAATTGCATCCATCTTGGTTTACCGTCTTTTCTAATAGCTTGAGCGGCTTGTAAAGCATGTTCAATTTGCGATAATTCAGTGTCGGGGTCAGATTGATCAATCAAAGTGTTCAATTTGTTAATGGCTTCCCAAACGGTCATTCTAGCTCTAACCTTTGAGCTGAACTTAAATCTCGCAGATAAGTTGTAAGCGACTGTTTGTTTTTCATGTTGCTCTTTGTAGAAGTTCTTAACTCTATCACAAGCACCATCATAGTCTCTGAATTGAGACTTGTCTTTATTTTGGTCAAAGACAGAATCAGCAGACCAGTTTTCTTCAGTCTTATCTTCAACTTTAGCAACGTTCAAATCTTTAACTTCGTCATCAATTTGTTCCAAGATGTGACCAGACTCAGTGTGGATGAATTCATTGGTGTAGGCAACAGCAGTCATTTTGGAGATGATAAAGTTGAGGAAATAACCAAAATATTTTGGGTTTTGATGATGAAGAAAAGATATGAAAGAATAAGATTTTTTGTGGCGAAATAGAGGGGGGAAGAGGCTCATTTATAACTTTTTTTCGATCGACGCATAATAAACAAATGATTTAGCAGGGCCTGTCTTTCCCGAGCTTTGTAGAGATATTTGCACACGAATGGGAAATTTTACAGTGAGCATTTGGCTTCAGGCGAGGCATTTGCCCCCGGAAAATGCCTTCGGATCTCAGAAAAGACGTCACCCTGCAGACGTCCCGTGGGGTAGAATCTCCCGTCCTGTGACCTGTCATCTTTCTCCGACCTCTAAACCTCGCTGTTCTTAAGAGTCATTCAGGACTACAATACAATTCCTTCTTAGAGGTGGTAGAAAATAGTTTTTATAAAAAAACTTGAGTTTTTGTGTATTTTAGCCTGTGTAAAAACTTTAGCGAAAAAAGATTGTTGGTTACGAAGTCACAGGAAAGCTCTCCGAATCAAACCTAAACTTATACTAATAGAATAGTGGAAATATAAAAATTTCAAGAGATTCAATTGGAAATCCAACCCCATAGGGTTACAAGGAGAATTTGTTCCATTTTTATAATTTCTGATTTACATGCTTTTATGACTTTGGCAATCTTTAAGCTACTTTTTGATCAATAATAATAATTAGCACATCCTTTTACCACTGTAAAGCAGTTTATTAATGCTGTGTTTCCATATGTTTTGTAAATAAGTATTGTTCTCTCATTTCTCTGAAAAAAATTGTCCCCTAGCTGCAGTGTCCTACCCATGTCCTCCAGCGCAATAGAAAAAAAAAAGTAAAACAGCAAAATGCTGAGACTAGTTTCAAGGTCTACAAAGCTCGCTCTAGGTTTGGCAAAACTTAATATAAAAATCGTACATATCTTCTACTAGTTCATGAGGAGTTTTATGTTTCGTCATTCAAACCATTATAGTTAATCCTTAAATGTTTGTTATTCGTTAGTAGTCATCATTTTGCTCAGTTTGAAGGAGGTTATGGTAAGCTCAATAACATTTTGTTGGATATTTCTTCATTATTGCCTTTTTACTGCCTTCAATTATTTACTTACCTTACAAAATTTTTTGAATTAAAAGAAATTATCCCCAGAGTCATCCCCATCAGCTATTACCAGCTCGGAGCTACCCTCCTTCAATTAGTAACTGTTCAGAAGTTATTGATACCATATCAATATGATTCATGTTGAAAAAAGTCGTCTGCAACATCTTGAGGAGTTTGACAGAAGGGTCTCACTGAAACTGTCCCAAACTTAGACAGTTTAACGGAGTTTATACAATCTTATTACTTTATCAAGCAGTCACGGTCAATTTCCGGTCGGAGTTGTACCGAGGGCTCATGCATGGTGGGAAATTTTTGCAGCGTTGGTTATGGAACCTTCACCGACCTGCATACTTCGATTTCCAAAATCAGCTCAACATGAGAACACTTCGAAATACTGAAATTTCCACTATCTCCATTAATAGAAAGGACTCATCTTTAAGACAGATCCATAAGTTATTTCAAGAAGTAATAAGTGCTTTCAACCACTTTTTGTAAAGTTCAAGTGATTACTTTTATTGTTTGAGTTTAACAAAAAGTCTTCGGACTTTCACCGATGAAGTCTTCGAACTTTAGTTAGGTACGTCCAAGCAAGTTTACCACAACTGTAAAGTGGGGAATAGTCAAAAAAGTTTGATTTTTTAACTAGAAAGTATAGTCAAAATATTTTCAGCAAACAATCATTTTGGTCAGTGAATTGTTCGAGATATAGAGCTTGTCACTTATTTTTGACTGTACTAGTGTTTAGTGTGCATGAAATTGTCTCAGAGTTAAGAAAAAAAACACAAATACAAAACTGAAATAGTGGAGAGAACGAGTAAATAATTTAACGAAATTATTTGATGAAATGAGGGGAAAACAGATTCAAAAGAGGAGAGAGGGTGTTAATAATGTTTTTTTTTTTTGCAAAGTCTTATTCAAAATAATAACTTTACTTTATTACTCCTTGGGGTACATGAAGAAAGTGGGAAGGAAGAAAGGGGACTTCCACTGGAATAGGATAAGCAGACAGAATCACAATAGCTAAAGGCCGGGGTAATGACAGATCTTTTGGCGATTGATCTGGGGTATGCAAGCTGTCAAAATAGTGGTCGCAGAAATATCGGTTTTAGTGTGATGAAATGTCACAACTTGGAGGCTCCAAGCTGGCTTGGACATAGTCGTAATATAGGCTATTTGAGAATGAATAACCTTCTTGACACCAGAGCTCGACTGTTTCTATTACTATTTGACAATAACTGATCTGGAAGGTCGGGCAATGCAAGAATGATTTGATGACCGTCTTATTTATTCTCTCTTGTTGACTCGCCTGCTTCCCATACATAGCAGCTCTCGAGCTGGTCTTGCTGCTCTATTATCACTCAACGCTGGGTTGCGGGTCTGTCACATTATGCTGTCAGTTGCCGATGGAGCAGACAGCTGTGATTGGCTGCTGTGCTGGTTGCAGGCCCTGGTACGACACCCTTAAGTTGAGCGCTGGACGTGCAGCGCGGGGCACAGGAGGATATACATTATGACGTCCCAACATCACAGTGAATCAACACTATAAGTGTTGCTGAATTTTCCAATTTACTAACTTTGTAATTTGGAATATCTTAAAGACATTGTTATTTTATTCTATACTGTATTATTCTGTACAATAACAATAGGTAAAGAAAACTCCAGTTTGGAAGATCTGAATGGAATTGAGTTGGCCAAAATGAAAAATAAATTTTCTAGCTCCGAAGGGAAAAGAATAATTTTTGATGCTGATGAACAGCTTATTGTTGCTTTAGGAGACCGAAAGCCTGGATTTTTGATTTTAATGTTAACTTTCGTGGCATCTATTTCAGGATTCCTTTTCGGTTATGATACAGGTTATAGTTCATCTGCTTTGGTTGTTATCGGTGAAGAGTTAGATGGCGGAATTATTAGTTATAGTCAAGAAGAACTAATTACTTCTGCCACTTCCCTCGGTACTTTGACTGGTGCCTTATCAGATGGTTTAATGGGTGATGTACTTGGAAGAAGACCAGTCATTATGGGTTCTAATCTTTTATTCATAATGGTTGGAGAATTCTTGTTGGTTTAAGTATCATTCCTCCAGTTGTTCAATTCATTGCTTTCTGGTTCTTGCCGGTTACTCCAAGATTTTATGTCATGAAAGGTAGAACTGCTAAAGCCAAGGAAATTCTAATGAAAACTTATCCCGGTGTCGAAGAAGATTTGATCCAATTGAAAGTAGAAGAATTGACAGCATTAGATGAGAATTTTGGAGGTATTAATGTCTTTGCTAAGACCTGAAATTCTATCAAACTCATTCATACAGTTCCCTCCAATGTTAGAGCTCTTTTGATTTCTTGTGGTTTACAAGGGATTCAACAATTTTCTTCTTGGAACTCTTTAATGTATTTCTCAGCCAACATGTTCCAAACTGCTGGTTTTAAAAAATTTACAGCGGTTTCTATAATCATCGCTGCTACTAATTTCATCTTTACTATTGCTGCATTCTTTACAATTGATCTTGTTGGTAGAAGCATCTCTGGTTGGGGTATTGTGGTCATTGTGGCCATGATTTTGTTTACCGCTTGTTATGCTATTGGTCTTGGTAATGTCCCATGGCAACAGTCAGAATTATTCCCACAATCCGTCAGAGTGGTTGGTTGTGCTTATGCCACTGGTACCAACTGGGTTGGCTCTTTAGTTATCGCTGCTTCTTTCTTAACAATGTTGGAAAACATTACTCCAACCGGCACATTTGCATTCTTTGCCGGATCAGTTACTTTTGGTTATGTTCTTGTGTTCTTCTGTTATCCAGAACTATCTGGCCTTGAGTTAGAAGAGACTCAAAAATTTCCAGAAGATGGTTTTAATGTCAGAGAATCTGTTAGATTGAGCAAGAGAGAAAACAATACCTTTCTAAAAAAGCAAACACTCTTGATGACATCTTAGGTGAAGATCCAAGTAGGAGAGTTCTTGCGTCTCAGCATATTGAAAATGCTTAAATTTGTTACGCCAAATATTCATGACTTTGAAATTTTTTTCCTTTTTTTTTCTTTCAATTCATTAGATCAATTGTTATTTGTTTTGTTTATTATCATGATTGTTTTCCGTTTTCTTTTTATCATTTTGATTAAATTTTTGTATTGCAGTTTACTATCTTTTTACGTAGCTTCATCTGCTTTTGTCCTTGGGAATGAAGAGATCAAAACATTCGGTGAGGGTGAAAACTATTTCCTATGAAAGCATAGGGATCGCTAGTTTCTACTGATACTATAACAGCAGAGTTGAGTGTTACAATAATAATCTGATAGCAAAATAATCAAAAATATTTTTCATTCCCCAGGATAGGTCATCAACTAGCAGAGTTCAAATACATTTACATGCCATTTGTTAATATATTCTTTGCTGGAAGTTAGTTGTAAATTTTTTTTACCCAGTTACGACTATTCATTGTGGATGAGTTCTTTGAAATGTGGTTAACAGAGTGTAGAGCATCACTATAATATACGTAGCCAAAGTAAACCCAAGTATAGCGTAGCTCTATTAATCAATTTCATGTTGGGCAATTTTTCTGCAGCGGCAGATAGCCTAACCGCAAAAAAATAGAGAAACCAAATTTGATGAGCAGCCATCCTTCTATTGCACAGAATTATCAGCCATATGCTCAAATAATAATGGAAAATGACCAGTCCTAAAGAAAATCTTATCCATGTGCGGCAGGGCCATATTTTGGAACAACTAGATGAGGACATTCAAACGGTTAATGAGATCAAATCAAGATTACTCCACAATAATTTGGCTGATTCATCAATTATCTCTCATAAGGACAATAATAATAAGCAGACCGTACAGGTGAGAGAAGCAGATGATTTTAAAGAAAAAAAAAGGCCATCTGCAATGGAAACTTCTAACTCTAAAAATGATACTAATAATAATATCAATGATGCATCGATAAAAAAGTTTTCGGATTCTGTTAATCGTTCAAGTTTCAGAAACTATAAAGAAGCCTGTGACAGAGTGAGAGGTTTTTATAAAGAACAGCATCATAAGCAAACATTTGCCTACAATTTACAAGCAAGAATCAACTTTAAGACTAAAATTAGAGCTAAATTAACAATTTGGGATGCTTTGGTGAAATTGAATAAATTAATTGATGAAAGTGACCCAGATACAGAGTTATCTCAAATAGATCATGCTATCCAAACAGCTGAAGCCATCAGAAAGGATGGTCAACCTCGTTGGATGCAATTAGTCGGATTAATTCATGATTTGGGTAAATTGTTATATTTTTTTGATGCAAAAGGTCAATGGGATGTGGTTGGTGATACTTTTCCTATTGGTTGTGCTTTTTCCAAAAAAATTATCTACCACGAATTCTTCAAAGATAACCCAGACTCTTATCATCCAATTTATAAGACTAAATATGGAATTTATTCTCATGGATGTGGTTTGGAAAATGTAATGTTAAGTTGGGGTCATGATGAATATATGTATCATATTGCAAAGCTTCATTCTACTTTACCCAAAGAAGGTTTAGCCATGATTAGATATCATTCTTGTTATCCAGTTCATAGAGAAAATGCTTATGAATATCTAATGAATGATGATGATAAGAATTTAATTGAAGCCGTTAAAAAATTTAATCCTTATGATTTATACTCAAAAACTCGAGACGTTCAGTCTGTTCAAGAAGTCGAAGATTATTATCATGACTTGATAGATGAGTTTTTTCCTAATAAGATTGTGGAATTTTGAAAATCTTGATGTATTATTGACATTGCTTTATTATTATGTTTGTTTCCCCGTTGATAAATTTCTGTATGTTAGACGTTAATGTTGTTTTGTTTTTGCTGTTTTGCTACAATTGTAATTTTAACTTATCGAACATTTTAATCTATTAGAAAAGGACAGAATAAAAAATCAAAAAAAACCAACAATATAAATCTATATATTAAGCAAACGTCTAAAAAAAGTCTAGTAAATATTTCAAAAAAAAATTAAGTTGTTTCAACCAAAGACCCAGAAAATATTAGTAACAAGAAGAATGTATCAACAAATGTTTGTTTACGGAAAATACAATTATGCTAAGATTTGTTCCGCCCCAAAATATTGCTCTATCCCATAACTTCCGGGATCCTTCCACATGTCATTATACATGGTTAAAATAGTAACGGCTCCACCAGTACTTTCAAGAATTGATGCAATGGCAATTTTTTGATTTTCAGTACTTGGAACATTCAACCCATTAGTGTCACCTTGACTTGGATAACCGGTTTCAGTAATCACAACTTGCATTCCTGGACAAACATTTTCTACAATTTGTTGCTGACCAACCACAAAGTCACCAGCTTGGGAAGCATCAACTGAAGTATCAAAATAGCTATGAGGATTAATACCAACGAAATCAACAACATCATTAGAACACAATTCTGGGAAATCTTCAAAAGTAATTGGAGGTTCAGAGGTAGTAATTGAACCAGTATAACCACCATCTCTAAGAGTTGAAGTAATCGTGTTGATGATGGTAATTAATTGGCTGGCATCCATATAACCTCCATTGATAGCTTCATTGCCAATGGTAATAAACTCAAAAACATCCCAACCACTATCAGCACTTTGAGCATAAGCAACTAAAGCAGCAGCATCTTCTTGAATTGGATCAATATCAGTAGAATCGAACCAGAAACCTTGATTAACTTTAAGACCTAATGAATCAGCAATTGGAAGAACAGAGGTTAAATAGTTACAGTCATTACCATAAATTCTGATAACTGAAATTTGCTTCCCAGCAATAACATTGAGGTCATATTCAACAGTGTCATAATCTTTGCATGAACCATCATCATTATAAGGAGAGTAAACTATAGCTTCAGGGATAATAGTAGAGCAAGCAAAAGGATTTGAAGAAGCAGAACTAGCAGATGATGGAGTTGAAGAAGAGGAAGTTGAAGTATCGGATGAAGAGGCAACAACATCATTAGAAGACGATCGAGCAGCAGAAGAAGTGGTACTTGACACTGAAGAAGAGGAAAAGCTTGTAACCGAGGAACTAGAGCCTACGGAAGAGGCATAAGAAGATTCAGAAGAAGCAGAAGCAGGAGCAGAAGCAGAATTTGGGGAGCTTGAAGATTCAGAAGAGCTAGCAGCAGCGGCTGAACTAGATAAAGATCCAGAGCTGGCAAGAGAACTTGGAACGGCAGTGATGGTATCTTGAACAGTTTGACTGGAAGAAAGAACATTGTAAGAAACTGCAATACTGGTGGAAAAACTGGAAACACTACTGGAAGAGTAAGATGATATAAAACCACCATTATTAGAAGCATGAGCATTGGCAGCGGCACTGGCAACAGCACTACCAATTGAAGCCTGACTTTCAACAGAAGAGGTGTGAGTAACAGTTTGTCCACCAGATCCAGATGGAACATTGGTAGTTAAAGTAACGGTATAAGTTAAATCACCACTGATAATGACTTCAACCAAAGGAGCAGTTACAGTATGGGTGGAGGTATAAGAATAATCAGTTGAACTAACGGTTGCAACGGTTCTGGTGACTTTCACCACCTTTCTTTTCACTTTCTTACCAAGATTAACTTGATTATCACATATTGGAGCAGAGAGAACCGTTTTTAAAAAAAAACAAATCAAGAGGAAAAAATGACTTAATTTAATCATGTTGTATTGTACTGCTGAATGTTAAGAAACGTTTATTGTTGAATTATCCGTTTGCTATTTTTAGAGGGTTGTTTGATGGAGTTGATGTGATTGATTGCGAGATGGTTTGAATTTTTCGGTTATTTGTTTGGATCAACAAGCAATGAAAACATATAAGATCGACAAAAAGATATTAATAGAAGTGGATTCTGCTCTGCTTATATATTACTCGTCCAAACTATTCACTAAAAGTATAATCTCGCTAAAATCTTCGATAATAGGATGATCCAAATTTAAGATTTAAGTACATTGACCATCCAAATGCCATCGGATCAATTGTTTAGCCCTGTCGGGAAAGCAATATTAATCGATTAGGTAAACGATAATAGCTGATTTGACGAAGCTTTATTGATGGGAATGGCTGGTTTATGCATGTCAAGTGCAACGTATGCATAAACGGGACAAAAAGAAAACTATTCTTGGATCGAATAATTGTCTTGAATCACAAAGATTGGAACAGTTGAGGTCATTCTATGACAAATAAAGAACTGGCTGCCTACATTTTCAGGGAAGGACTTTTTCTCATTTTTTGACAGGGAAGAGTGTCTAGTCTTAGTAGCTTGGAGTGAGAAGCATTTTTGACAGGTGAGCATCTTTACAATGACACAAACTTTCTTTTTTTTTTAAAACAGAAAAGTTCACATACCCTTTACAACTAACTACCACTCCATTTACGAACTTTCCCATCAAGAGTCTCGCAATATTGGTCGTGGTAAGCGTTAGCAAAAAAAAGTAAAAAAAAAAAAACAAGAAAAATTACACGAGAGTGTTTTCTCTGGGGACTTTTGAAAATAGTGACAGTAATTTTAGCATCCCAACTCCAAGAATTGAAAGAAAAAAAAAATGGCTTTTCGGTGGCTTCGCTGTTTTCGGTACATATATAGGCAAGTTTTTGTTTACAGAAATCGCTTGATTATAGCAATTTGTTAAGATATTATTCGTTTATATTTCCATTATGAATTAACGAATTACCTTTCATGAACAATAATAAGGAATGCTAATGGCGTTGTTAATCAAACGCTCTGACGTTGACAGAGCTGGCAGCCTATTGTAATTTTCAACGTTATAACTTTTAGAGAATCAATCGTGGCTAATGTTCGGGATTGTTCTTACATTCTAATTAAATTGTACAACACTAATTAAAGTGAAAGGCAAATCATATCATTGATCTAAACAAAAAATACCAATAAAAGAATTATATGGTAAAGCAAAAAAAAACATAACAAATATTATTATTATTATAAACATAGATAGAAAAAGAAATATGAAGCAAGTTGTTAATGACAGCACACATAATCAGGATATTTGTATTTTTTTGCGGATCAGATAATCATTGTGAAAGGGATTTTGATTTGTTGGGGGGATTGGTTATTTGAATTGTTCTAAAATAAAACTCATAAAAAGATACAAGTGATTTTTTAAATCATTTATTTAAAAAAAAGAACAACACAAATAAAAAAAAAATTTCGTCAATATATTTGGGGTTTTTGTTTTAAATAAGTTATCATAGTCTCAAAAAACGACAAAATTAAGCTTTTGGAGTAGCATTACCAGTTTGGAAACCATTCTTAAATCTTCTAGAAACATGTTTCAAATAAGACATACGACCAGTACCAGTAGTTCTTCTTCTTTTAGCTTTAAGAGCCCAGTTGTGACTTCTCAATTTAGCAGCTGGATATCCACAAGAAGCACAAGTTTTCTTTTGGACATGGAAAGAACGTTTACCACATCTGTTACACAAAGTGTGGGATTTGTTGTGCTTTTTACCGAAAGATGGAGTACCTTCTATAGAAATTTGTTAGTACTTGTAAATTCTTTTTCACCTTAACGAAGACTTAAACAATTTTTAGAACTCCAAAGTTTTTTAATTTTTTCCTTGTTGCTTCCCAACTGGTACTTAACGATATACTATATGCTAGATACAATATACAATACAGACTTTCATTAACTCTTTCTTCATGTCAAAATTTTCACAAAAAATATATTACTGATTCAATAATTCAACACTCCACATTTAACCCATCATCCATTTTAACTCTAAAACAGACTTCAATCTCAATATTTGAACGACATTCTATTGAACAATACTTTCAAATCTATCTGATATATAAATATTTTTCAAATTCATATTATACTCTATCAAAAAAGTTGGAACGCTTTCAAATTTGAAAAACTGATCAGCAAAACTGACTAAATACTTCCATTCTTAATTGGTAGGTCTTCATTCCATTTATTTAATAGCACATACTTCCCATTTTTGATTATTTTATTGTAACGTGAATATATTCAAACTATTATTAAATGAAGTTTTTTTGGGTTCTTGAATTTTTCAGACCTGCAATCCTCTCACTCTTCTCACTGGTTGCGAACCCATACATACAATATCAATTTTTTCTATCTATTCAAAAAAAAAATGCACATGTGACCAAATATATTGTCACAAACTATACACGTGAGTTTCTTGCGAACGCAGGGCGCTTTTTATTTTTGTAAAAAATAATATCAGGAAGCCCTAAAGAGGTACCAAATCTGTGGTTTTTAAGCCAAATAAACTTTCATCATACAGAACGAAAATTTGAAAAAAGTATTGGATTAAAGCGAGTGTTTAAAAACTAATTATGGAAAAGATAGCAATGATGACAGATTATTGACCAGAATGGATTATATATATAATGACAAATATAAAAAAGAAATAAACTAAGACATGGCCAGGAAATAATAATGAAAATAACCTATTATTATTATACAATTTTAAAAAAGAATATCACAAGTAATGACAAAAAGCGCAAATAAATTATAGCACATCATAAATGTTTTTTCATTAATATGATTTTGATAGCATTTTGAAAATGAATACAGGCTAGAACAATTATTTGATTAAATCGGCCGCTCTAGTTAACTGCTCATAGATATCATCGTTGAGGAAACCGACATTATGTAAATATGTTTGTAAAGCAGTTGTTAAACCAACAATTTCTTCAGGACTTAAATTGCTTACTGCCATTTGTAAAACTGATCCAACGGTAACTCTATGCGTGCTAATAAAGGTTTCATAGTATAAGTAAGAAAATGAACCCATTAAGAATTGACAGTCCATTCTATCAGTAATACCACCATGACCTGGAATTGTATCTCCAAAATCTTTGATATTGAAAGTTCTTTTGACACCAGATGCAAAGAATCCACCAAATGGAGCAAATAAGGAGGCAAAAGTAGCAAGCACAATGCCATGGAAATAAATTGGTTTCAAAACCACAAATTCTTGACTGATGAATTCTCCAATAACTGGTGGTAAACGATAAGATTGAGGTACAAAGACAGGATTTGGTTCACATACAATTTTCGAAAAAACATTACGACCAAAATCTTCAACTGGACAAATCAAATAATTATAGTCACCTAAAATTCTAGTCAAGATAAAGCCAGAAAGAACGGTAAATCCCCAAGCACCAAGAAAACCTTCAACAGTTTTCTTTGGGCTAATAGCAATCAACTGAGTTTTACCAAATGTAATACCACAAATATAAGCAAATATATCATTAATGATGACTAAACCAGCAGGGAATAAAAACCAGAACAAACCAGTAAGAATGTTATTGATAATCAAATGAGCTTGGAAAATTACCAAAATCAAAACCATATGAGTAATACATAGTTGAGCAAATTGCATTTTGTAATATCCTGGTTTTAAAGTTGCAACAAAAAACACAAAACCTAAAACATAAAGACAATAACTAAAAAAACGATGATTTGTTGCTAAAGGAGTTAAATATTTATCAATGAAAATAATATTTTTGAAATGATGAATAAAACTTTCACCATCTAAGTAATAAACTGAAGCCCATAAAAAATACCAACTTAAAGTTCTATTTAACGGCAATTCTTTTTCTCTGGCTGGTCTTGATGATAAAGCAATAATCTCTTTAAAAGTTAAAATCTGTAATAGCATGACTAGACCAATAACCCAGATTGGTCCAAGAAATAGAATAGTAAACATTCCAGCAACCATGACTAAAGTCCAAATGGTCCGGACAATAAAATTTTGTTTCTTCTTATTGAATTCAGCATTTTTTTTCCCTTCAACTGGTTTTGAATCTGTTTTTTCTTCGACCACACTATTTTTATCAGCAGTTTTAGTTATCTTTGCTTCCTGTTTTTCGGACATGATTGATAAGTTGTGCGGATAAAAAAAGGAGATGAAGACAGCAATTAAATATGTAGACTTTTTCTTGTGTTTGCGACTAAACGGGGATGGCTAGAATGGAAAATAATTAGATAGAGAGGAACAATTGAACGATTTTTTAGTGTGGATGAGAGCGGGGCGCGATGAATGTTGGCAAATAAAGCTGTTATATAGGAATGGAATTGCACAACAAATAAATCAGTGAACAACTTTTTTCACATGCATGTGATCAGGTTGTAGAGCCCTTACTCAACATGGCAACTGAAAGATCTTCGAATTTGTTCTCTTCATTAATAATAAAGATTTACAAAAATAATAAGGGAAGAAATAGTAATATAAAGATTGTTTTTTGGAAAAATGATTGTAAACGTTTTTGAAGAGAAATATAATCAAAGAAGATTTAAATGGAAGAATAGAATAGTAAGTAAAGGATGGAAAAATTGAACTAGAAGAAGTAAAAAACGAAAGGTCAAAAAAAGAAGAGGCAAATCGCAGCTAGGCAATTTATCCAATAATCTTAGTCAGTCAGTTAAAAGACTAAATGAGCAAAACTAAACCAGCAATAAACGCGAAACTTGAACCAATAGTGGTTTTGTAAGCAGCACCGCTGAAAATAGATTCAGTTGGAGAGAGAACAGTTGGGCCATAAGAGGAAGAGGAGGAGTTGAAGAGAGCTGGACTGGAGGAGGATGTAACAGCAGCAGCAGCAGCACTTGAGGAAGCTTCATTGACTGAAGCAATAGAAGCAACAGATGGAGCAGAACTAGAGGCAGCAACAGCAGCAGCACTTGAGGAAGCTTCATTGACTGGAGCAATAGAAGCAACAGATGGAGCAGAGGAGGTTGGAGCAGAGCCAGATGAAGCAGGAGTAGAGGCAGCAACAGCTGGAGCAGAAGTACTTGAAGATTTTTTGACAGTCAAAGTTTTAATAACGGTAGAGCTGCCCTGGACAGAAGTAAGAACAGTGGTGTATTCTTCGTATGAGCTTGAAGCGGCAGCAGTAAGAGAACTAAGCTCAGCAGCACAAGAGGAGCAAGTAACAGTTTCAAGGGTAGTGACTTCATTACTAGCAACAGTGGTAGAAGTAACAGCAGTTGAGGCAGCACTAGAAGAGGTTTCTTTTGGAGAAAGAGAGCTGGAAATTTCAGCGCTAGATGGAACTGAAGACACTGGAGCGCTTGAAGCTGGAGCAGATGAGCCAGTAGCAGCAACAGGAGCAGAAGTACTTGAAGATTTTTTGACAGTCAAAGTCTTAATAATGGTAGAGCTGCCTTGGACAGAAGTAAGAACAGTGGTGTATTCTTCGTATGAACTTGGAGCACTTGAAGCTGGGGCGGAAGAAGCAGAAGCAGAAGAACTGACAGCAGGAGCACTTGAAGATCTCTTGACAGTTAAAGTCTTAATAACGGTAGAGCTGCCCTGGACAGAAGTAAGAACAGTGGTGTATTCTTCGTATGAACTTGGAGCACTTGAAGCTGGGGCGGAAGAAGCAGGAGCAGAAGAACTGACAGCAGGAGCACTTGAAGATCTCTTGACAGTTAAAGTCTTAATAACGGTAGAGCTGCCCTGGACAGAAGTAAGAACAGTGGTGTACACTTCAGATGAACTTGGAGCGGCAGCAGTAAGAGAACTAAGCTCAGCAGCACAAGAGGAGCAAGTAACAGTTTCAAGGGTAGTGACTTCATTACTAGCAACAGTGGTAGAAGTAACAGCAGTTGAGGCAGCACTAGAAGAGGTTTCTTTTGGAGAAAGAGAGCTGGAAATTTCAGCGCTAGATGGAACTGAAGACACTGGAGCACTTGAAGCTGGGGCGGAAGAAGCAGGAGCAGAAGAACTGACAGCAGGAGCACTTGAAGATCTCTTGACAGTTAAAGTCTTAATAACGGTAGAGCTGCCCTGGACAGAAGTAAGAACAGTGGTGTATTCTTCGTATGAACTTGTAGTAGCACTAGAAATGGATTCTTTTGGAGAGATAGAGCTTGAAGTTTCAGCGCTAGATGGAACCGAAGACACTGGAGCGCTTGAAGCAGAAGCTGGGGCACTGGAGCTTGCAACACCAGTAGACTTGGATTGAATTTCCCCAGTAGCAGGAGAAGATGAAGCACTGGAAGCTGGAGTACCAGAAGCTGGAACACTAGAAGCTGAGGAACTATGAGCAATAATAGAACTCAATTCGGCAAGACAAGATGAGCAAGTAATGGTTTTCAAAGTAGTAATGTCATTACTAGTGATAGTAGTAACTGTTTCAGCAAATGGAACAGAATTGGTAGATTCTTTTGGAGAAAGAGAGCTGGAACCAATACTCTTGGAATTGAATTCACTAGTGATTGAAGTAGTGGAAGCAACAGTAATACTTTGAGTAGCAGACGAATGACCATGACTTGGTGTTGGAGCAGAAGGAGCTGGTGCAGAAGAACCAATAGTTTTGGAATTGACTTCACCAGTACTTGGAGCTGAGCTTGGGGGAATACCGTAGCTTGAGATTGAAGAGACAACGCTGGAGTAAGCAGTTAATGGACAAACAGTGGTGTATTCAGAAACAGTACCACTAGTAGTTAATGTAA
>JBAKFZ010000128.1:0-36291 GCA_037355385.1 Saccharomycopsis sp. FM-2023a
ACTTTATTTTAAAAAATTGATAAATTTCTTACCAAACATTAATAATATTTCAAAATTAAACAAACTAAAGAAGAAAAACGGCAATTAGTAACCAATGAGTATCTAATGAATACCAACAAATTTAATATTATAAATCATAAATCATTTAAGAAACCCACTCATCATTTCTTGTAAGAAGTTCACTTGTTTTGGAGCAGTTAAATTATAATAGATTAAACCAACTTTATCAATTCCGTTTTTGAAAACCAAATTATTCTCAATACTTGTTCCAAATTGATTTTTTAATAGTAAGAAAAATTCTTTGTTACCATTTTGGATATTTAAAATGATTAATTGTAACAAATTTAATATTTCGAGCTTATTATTTTGAAATTCTAAAATTTCATTAAATTTATCATCAGCATTGATTTTTTTGAATTTTATAGTATTGTCTGATTCATTCGATAATCTGATAGTAAACTCTCTGAAAAAAAGCTTGGCTTGTTTTATGTTTTTAATGATTAAATAATTCAATACTGGAATTCCTAAAAATTGTAATAATGCTTCCTCATCATTTTTATAATCTAAGTACCAATTCCATGATAAATCTAATAATTTATTGAAAGAATTAGAAGTTCCCAAAATCAAATGATTTAAAGCCATTAAATAATTTTCAGTTTTACTAAAATCATCGTTAATATTCAAATATTTTTCACCAATCAAATCATGAATTTTTGGATCACCAAATTTATATTGAGATTTCTCACTTGACCAATTAATAGTTTCCATTGATAATTTTTTGAAACTTAACTCACTGCCAGGAAATTTACTTAATAATGTTAATAATCTATTAGTTAAATCATTTAAATCAATTATTGAAACATCATTGTCTTTAATTATATCTAATAAATAAAATATCAAATCAGAAGCAGACACATATTGTTCATGTTCTATCAAAATTAAAGACCCATAATAAATCAAATCAATGGCATGAGGAATTTGTTTGGATTTGATTGATCTATTAATTAATGTTCTGAGTGTTTGATGAGCTTCATAATAATCTTTTTGATTCACTTTTGCTTTAAAACGAGTAATCGTTCTTTGTAATTTGGGATTGGACGAGGTGATGTTGCTGCTAGCACTTTCTACAACCGAAGACATTTAATTTATTTGTGGTTATTATTGCTTCGCAAAGTGGTAAAGTTGTTGATAGATTGCTTTTAAATTGTGAATTTCTATGGCAATTTCTATGGACGGGTAAATTTCCATGCATTTTCCAACAAATAACTTTTCAACATGAACAATTCACAACAACTACTGGACAAAAATTGGTTATTTAAGGGGTTTCACTTAATTCAAAGTGATAGTTCACATTTAGAACTCGTTTTGTCTGTGGTAAGGTAACTTTTGAGAAGTATTTAAGTACACTTCATGAAAATTAAAACCCTTTTATATCATTTCATCATTTTGTGATTTCTGTTGAAAAGTTGTTCAAAATACAGAAAAAAGAATGATGAGCAGTTCTCTGCAGTATTACTCTCACTTGTTGCAACAATTTCGGTCTATAATTGTCGCGATTTTAAAACAACCATAAGTTCACCAATTATGAAGCATTCTATTTCGTGCTTAATTCAAGATAAATAACACGTTACAAGCAATAAATAAGCTATAAACAGGAACTTTGTATATTAAATCTTAATCAATCGGTGGATTTGGGGATGCTTTGATATGCCGGGAGATTATTTGGGTCCAGAAGTCGATTGTATTGGAATTGTTGGAATATGATCATATTGGCCTTCACAAACTTCGCCACACATCGATCAGTACACACTGTCTCACCTTTATTCAACTCTCCTTCACTGTAATAATCGGGAATACATCGAGATAAACAACTTTCAAAAGCATTACGATACACCTCCAGTTGGGCATTGAGTTGCATTTTCGCAACACTGAGTTTGACTTCGTTGATCTCCTGGTCATTTATGGGGTTTGCTAAGAAAAGACTCATGGCTTTTTTTTTATTGAAAGAATTTGAGGTTTATTGGGGGTTTAAATGAGTTTTGGGAGATTTTCAGTTTTGAGATTTTTGTTTTAGAATTTTTTTTTATGAGAAGCCCGAGTGCGTTTAGAATTTTAGGGTTGAAGAATTGCAAAACTGAAAGGTGAAAAATCAGCGATAATGGCTTAATAAATTCAAATAAATGGGTCAAAACGTGCTTAGATAGTTTCTTGATAGGTTCGAAAAGAAAAGAGTCAAAACACATGGAAAAAACGCGCTTTTACACTACAAAATAAACATAAAAACCATAAACTTTTCATTAAATTCATTTCTCATCAACTTCATATTCTCCTGGACCAATTAATCTCAAGCAATGATCATAATTTGGAACCTCGCTGAGAAGATGACCAATTATTAAAACGGTTCCGGGCCAATTATCATTAATAATCTTCAAACAAATCATTAAAATTTCTTCATCCATACAACTTAAAGCTTCATCTAAAATTAATAATTCTGGTGATTTGATTATAGATCTTAAGAATAAAATTAGTTTTTGATCGCTAATGTTCAAATCCTTAAATAATTCATTTTCATTTAAATGAGGGAAATTTTTCAAAAAATCATGAACTAGTTGATTTAAATTTTCATCTTCTCTTAATGACTTATTAATCATGAAATTACTACCTCCGATATTGAATCCAGTCAACAAGCAGTCTTTCAAATTTAATTCACCTGGGAAAATTGCATGGATTTCGGGTGATGACATTCCAATCAGTTTGTTAATTTCAAAATAACTCAAATGACCGGCTTTGTAGGGTATTCCGTTCTTGAACACTTGACCTTTCCAAGATTGGGGATGATCTGCCATTATTAAGGCAAGTAATGAAGTTTTACCAGTTCCATTATTCCCTTTGATATACCATTTATCTCCTTGATTAATTTTCAAGTTTAAATCTTTAACAATATATGTATCTTTATACTTGATACTAGCGTTTTTAAATTCAATGAAGGGAATATCCGTTTTTTTGAACTTTTTTAAATTCCATAATAATTGGCGAATATTTTTTGAAATTAATTCGGATTCTTTTAAACCTAATGTTTTTTCATTTTTTTCAATTTGTTTGATTTTTAATTGTAAGTCTTTTGTATTTTCTCCAATTTCCACAATTTCTCCACTGTTATTGATAACACATAAGTTGGTGATCCAATAGGGAATTTCATCTTGAATTCTTAATCCTAAAATTAAACTTTCAGGATAATTTTTCAATCCAATAATCTCATTCATCAATTTTGAAACTTTCTTAGTGGCTGTTGGATCTAATCCTAAGAATGGGTCATCAATCATTAAAATTTGGGGATTTTTTATCAATGATTGAGCCAATCTTGTTCTCCGTAATTGTCCGTTACTTAACCCCATTAACCAATTATTCTTCAAATTCACCAAATCAAACTTTTCGATTATTTCTTCAATAAATTCTTCATCATAAGTTTCTCTCACAGAATTGACTAATTTTGAAATTAGAAACTCTTTAACAGTATAATCTAAATTTTCTTTGAAAAATTCGTATCTTGCACTGATATGAACCTTTGGTAAAGATTTTTTATTAAAATTTAGAAACTGAATAGTCTCTGATGGCAATTTCTTCAACCCTGGATATTTTCGAGATAATGGAGGAACTGAAATAAATTCATTATTTAAAATTTGTAAGATTTGGGTCTTACTTGACCCAACAATTGCCCATTTTTCTCCAGATTTGATCTTTAAACTTATTGGATGGGGTGAAATTGAAGGTGCCTTTATGAAAGACTTAAAATTCGCCTTTGTCAACTCAATTAAAGTTTTCATTGGAGCCAATTGAGGGTCTGTTTTGATTCAAAAGTTTAAAATTTCTTTCAAAGTTTTGATTTTTGTGAGTCAATGGGGTGTTTTACCCGGTGTCGGCATAATTTTTACAACATTTATCAAAAAAAATAATAATTAATATTCTGAAAAGTAATTTCTTCTAAAAAAGGATGTCTTTGATAAATATCATCTCTGATTGTTTTAGTGAGATAATCGTTGGGTCTTGTATACTTTGGTAATTCTAAGGTTTTCAATTCTTTTAGATCATCTAAATCTTTAAGATTTGAAATATTATTATTGCCCAAATAGAACTGAGTAAATTTTGTTAGACCATTCAAATTTACAATTATATGTAATTTGTTGTCTGTTAAAACTAGAATTTCTAAGCCATTCAAAATTTCCAACTTTTCAATTTCATTATGATATAGATATAAAGTGTTTAGTTTTTTTAAATGAACCAACTTTTCAATTTTTTTAACATACTTACGACCTATAAATAATCTCACTAACTGATTCAAATTCTCAAGACTTTCAATCCTTCCTATTGAGTTGGTTCTCAAAACTAATGATTTTAATTTCGGAAACCCATTTAATTTAGGGATAAGCATCATCTCGTTATAACTGAATATCAAATATGTTATTTTGCTTCTAGCCAAATAATTTGAATCAAGTTCTAGAATCTTGCAATTTTGGGCAAGCCAAACCATTCAATATTAGTGACAAAGTCCAAAATTTCAGCCTTAGTAAAATCAACTCCCAGTCTGTTAATCTGGATTGGATCATCTTTTACCGTTTGTAAATCTTTTATTAACAAATTGTCAGCTCCACATAATGTAACAGCAATTTTCCCCAAGTTGCATTTCATGCATAAGTTTTTAATGAAGTATTCAACAAACATATAATCAATCTTAACTGCAAAAGCAGGACCGTTTGAATTATCAAAAGAGACATCAAATTTAACTCCTTTCCAAAATGTCAATGGAAACCTTCTAAAACTCATAGCTTTTGAAGCAACATCCTCAAATAACACTGACCCAATTGAATTTCTCAATTTGACATTAGTTTTGAATATATCAAATGATTCTGATTTTGAGATACACTCCCAAATTTTCCACTCAACTTCTAATGCAAATACTTCAAACAATTTGGAAACCGACTCAGACGTTTCAACCAATGAGTTTAGGCTCTTGACACTTGCAAAGAATTATTTTACAAAATGATATGCTATTGAACGATGAGAACTTTACAGGAAATTGCAACTCTGAAAAAGACATGACAAATTGAATCGATATCGTTATGATTGTTGATACTAGATATTATTTAGGCTGAAAATCACTGAACTGTTATGACCAAAATTTGGTGATAGTTGTTATTGTTGAAGTGATGGAGGTTGACTGGACTTGTTGTGATCCTCATGGGTATAAGCTCATGGGGTCATGATTGTAACATAAAAGTAATTGTTAGTCTACTGAGATTATAATGTCATTGTTTATCTTTAACTGTAAACTTGTATATTTTGTATATTCTGCTTGTTTAATCATATATGTAATCATGTTTTCTTTCATATTACAAACCAAATATTAGGTCTCTCCTCACTTCTATTGTTTTAGAATATCTTTATTCTTTCATTACTGTAAATTTGCCTCACTATACGCATTAAATCATTATTGATAGCCAGCCAACATCTTTTGTGTCTAATATCATGTCTTCTCAACAATTGTTTCTGATAGTTCAGGAAACTTCTAGGGAGATGAGAAACCTTGCAATATAAAACCTAAAAGCTCACAAACCACCAAACCACTTATTTTAAGATACAAAGACTCTATGATGAAGTTTTTGTTTGTTCAACACTGAATTTTAATTGTTACAAATGAAATCTCCAAATACTGTTTTTATAAACTGTTTTTGATAAATCAAAGTGACCATATTAAAAGCATTTACTAGTTTAAAACTGACCATCTTTAGAAAACGCTCCTATCAGTTGTTTGAACATTAAAATCATACTTAAATATATACCCAAGTATAAATTATTCAATCAGTCTTGATCAAAATATTTAAAAAAATATATTGACAAATTTCTCCCCAAATATTATGAGCAAAGTTGAATTTTACAACAACTTTGCTAGTAAGCTATATATACTATACAATCAAAATCGTGGTCAACAAATATTAAATTCAACGTAAACTAGTCAACCAGACATATACCTCGACAAAAATCTTCTTTTCGCTGAATTCAACTTGTTGAGGAATATCAACACAACATGATTTTTTTAACGGTTTGACTGGCTTTTTATAGGGTTTTTCTGCATCGCTTTCAATTACGTATTGGATGATTCTGCATGGCCTTAGGAGTTTCCTGAATTATTTGAAATCAGTAAATTAGGATTTATTTTCCCAATTAAAATGAGAGAAATTTACCAAAATTCCGGAGCATTCTGTTTGCTCATGCAATAGTTCCTAAATCCCTATATTACTGACTGATTGCAATAAATTTAATAAAGAAACCCAGAGAAAGGCTATGGATTAATAAGGGAACTTTAGTAAGCTTTGGTTCAAAAAATAATGAAAGAAATGTCGAATTAAAACTAAAATTGACAGTCTGCATGTCAGGACTATGGAAAAAAACTGACAGTTTTCTTTTCAATTTTGTTTTAATTCTAGTCTCTTAGTTCATCTTAAATCCGATAAATGGTTATCTACAGCTCATTAAAGATGAAATTTGATATGAAAGAAGAGTTTTTCAATTTTTGATCAAAAGCCAGAAAAAGAAAAAGGTAGGAAAAAAAAATCCTTTCATAATAGCAATCAACATTGCGCACCGCAGCCCCCCCCCCCCTCCCTCCAACTTGAAATACTTGACGAATTCTTGCTTAAAGAGCCGCCACTATCGGTGGTTCTTATAAGTACAAGCTACAAATGTTTTTAGTAAAAGAAATTATGTTTGAATGTAAATATTCATTGTGTACACCTTGTCTTAACTAATCATAATCAACCATGATCATAAAAGTTAAAATATAAATTGACGAGCTACTCACCCAAATTAAGCTATACACGTCTGTATACTAGGTTTTCCACTTGAAATACCTCCAAAACCTGAATCTATAAGACTCGAGTTCAAATTATAACACTTTTCATTAGGTAATGTATAGACATAAGTTCATCATTCATCCGTATCTTTAAAACGTAACTACGTTCGGAATGGATTGAAGAAAGATATAAAATTGCGAGCAAATTGTAGCTTTCATATTGTTCTTTTTTTATTTTTTCTTTCCTTTTTATTTATCCAACTCAAGACATATGATGTAAGCTTTATATCGCTAAGCTTCATTTAAGTGAAATATGAATTACTGTATTCAATATGAAATTGAATGAGAAAATATTGTTTTGCTGCTTTACGGTTGACTTTTGCAAAAAAAAATCTCCACATCCTTCTGTTTAAAAAAACACTTTGAAAAAGCTAAGATTAGTAAAGAATTAACTCAATGTCTGAAAATTCTCTTACTGTAAATATTATCAGGCCAAAGCAGAATCTAAAATGTTGCCACTCCTATCTAGAACTGAAGATAAAGCATCAAAATTTGTTCTATCAAAGTCTTTAATCCTGAAAAAAGTCGCTGGATTTAGAATGTAGTTGAAAATGGTATTGAATGGTATTAGATATGGACTGTACTCTTTAGAGCAGTATGATAATGTCTCAATGAAATTTTGAATATTTTTCTTTCCTTCTTTTTAGTATTAAAAACTATTATAGTATGCAAAATTTTACATTAACACTCAATTTGCTATTTCATTGACACTTGATTTTATTGAAAGATATAAGAAATCTGGTGAAAAGTCACACTGGTAAATCACAAGAACTCTTCATGACTAACTTAGGTTACAACTAATGTTCATAAAGTTCGATAAACTAACCGACTTTATAGAAAACATTATAATTACTGACACAAATCTTAATAAATAGAAAGTACAAATTTCGTTAAAATCAGAAGAATAAAAAACAATTCTCTATTAAACAGCATGTATTATTGATTAATGAAGTAAATGATAACTAAGTGACTATTCCGGAACATATTAATTACTTATATACAACCTACTTTTTTGCAACTTCTCCCTTATTTTCTACCCAATCTTGGAAACTGCCAACATAATTACCTCTTTTATCATAACCAAAAGTTTTGGCTAATTCTTCAGCAGCAGTAGATCTAATGCCTGAATGACAATAAAAGATCAACTCTTTATCTTTTGAAGGTTTTGGAATTTGGAAAACTTCTTCGAATTCTTCTGATGGTAAGTTTAATCCTCCTGGAGTAGATTTAAATGGTATATTTATACTGGTCGGAATGTAGCCTGACGATTGAAGTTCTTGAGGTTCACGAACATCAATCAAAACTTTTGAAGGATTTGGTGTCTTTATTAATGATTGAATATCCGAGAAGTTATAAAGTTTGGCATCAGAATTCATAAATTTTGCGGAAGCATGGAATGATCTTTGTAAAGGATGGATTCCTTTTGACAAAACTGAAGATCTAATCGCAAACATAAGGTTCCAAATTTGTTTTGTTATTTAAGTTGTCTTTATCAAAGTATGGGAGACTTAGATTTTTGAGGCTTTTTTATTTTCAAGATGGGCTCAGAATCAGGGCTCAAACCAAATGCGTTTTATAAATTCAACATGGATTGGTTCTGAGAACTAAAATATTCTTTATGTACTGTTTTAGGAAAAAATTTATTTCCAAAATGTTACAATGCAGCAATATTCAGATTTAAACAGCAACAAAATAACAATAGTTGAGAGTTTAGAAGATTTAAATAATTCAAACTGAATAGATCTTAAATCTAATAATATTTCAAAGATTGAATGTTTAGTTGACTCACCTGTTTTAATTTTTGATTGAAATGTCAATTAAGTTGATTGTTATTTCGAATGAATATGTGTTTGAATTTTGTACAATCACCTCAATTGTTTTATTTTGATGTTCCGTTGTTTGATATTATTGAACTATCCACCAATATTCATTCTCCAGTTTGCTTCAGTTTGTAAGATCAGTGTGGATTGAGGAATATTTGATTATTTAAATCATGTAATAAGTGCTATATAATTGTTACAGTACCAATATAGTAACTAAATACTGTGTACTATTAGCTATAAAAAGGTTGTTTGAATATCTTCAAAATCTGAATTGCAATAATTAACTACAACAAAATAATCATTAACTTATAGTACATTATAATACAGTTATTCCATTTTAACCCCAGGTATCAAGCCTTTCAATCTCCATCTCCATTTCAATTTTTTTCTCAAAATTTTCCATTCAATTACTAAATCATTATTATCAGTAGCATTATTTATAATATTAGTTGAAGGAATAATGACGTTCTCATCAATTTTATAATTACCTAATTGATTTTTCAATTTATTGATCAACTCGTCTTTGTTACTTTTATAATCATTTCTGATTAAATTATTTTGATTAGTTAATTTTATAGTTGAGGATTTTCTTCTAATTTCTCCATAAATTTTTGGTAAGTTTTTTGTTTGATTTCTTTGTTTGGGTAATGGTAACGACTCAGTGATTATATCATTTGATAAATCTTCGTTATCGTTAAAATCTTGTAGAATATTTTCAGTATTTAAGTATTCAATGTTATATTCCGGTTCGATTTTGAAAGTTTTAACTGTATCATCACCAATGGTTGATTCATTGTTAATGAGATTATCCTCAAATTCTTCTTCAAATTCTTCTTCATTGATTGTTATTAACAATCTTAATAACTTTTCATAAATTTGAATATTATTATAATACTGAGTTTTATTAGTTGGTAATATTGGAGGTTCTAATTCAATAGTAATTAGTTCTGCTAGCCTTTTGATATCATTTGGTTCTTCAAAAGTATGTAGACTTGATTCAAACTCAAGACTTTTAGTTAAATCTTCTTCTTCACCTCGTTCAACATTTTCATCCTCTAGTTCTAAATCATTTATTAATAAAATCAATTTATCATAAATATCAATACAGCTATCACAAACAAAAATTTTGTATTTTGAATTCATGGGAATTATCGAACTCAAATCATACAAAGCTTTATCACAAATCAAACAATACTTTAAATTATTATGATGGCTATTGATTGAAAAACTATTTTGCCTGGAGCTGGTTATAAATAAATCATTTTTCAAGTCATAGTTATGATTAATTGATTCAAAACTGGTATTATTTGATGAGGTGATTACTGAATTTGAAAAAATTGGGGATGAATAATTCAGTTTAATTGCTTGCATCGAATTCATAGAATAATTTGCTTTTCTGATATCAATTGCGTTTTTACTACTGATCATTTCTTCTTCTTCTTCTTCTTCTTCTTCTTCTTCTTCTTCTTCTTCTTCTTCTTCAACGTTTAAATCTGGGTTATTGGTTATTAATTTCATCATTTTATTCAATTGAATCAAACTTTTTTTATTTTTTAAAAGTTTTTCAGCATTAACATTTTTATCATTATTTTGATTATTAGAGAACGATTTTATAGAATTAATAGAATTATAAGTGACTTTATTAAAACTATCATCCAAATCATTATTAATACTTTTATCATTCATATACCTTAAATCGAGAATTGATTTTTTCAAACTAAGTAGACTATTTTTCCTAAGACCTGAAGTATTATTATTACTATGTAGTCTTCTGTTTGAAGGGATATAATCCTCAATTAAAATAATCGGATCATTCCGAGTCAGTAAAATTTTTGGTTCGCGATCATCTTGTTCTTCCTCAATGGTTTGATTGACTAATGAAGTGTCCATTGATAAATCAATATTACTAGTATCATTCATGATTTGCTCCATATTAGAAACTGAATTAGAGGCTGGAGGGGCTAAAGGAAAAGGAGTAAAAGTATCATGATTGCTAACAGTATAATGATTTCTTTGATTTGAATATCTTTGATTTCGCAAATCACTCAACTGCGACGAAGTTAATGGTTCAATCTCCGTGGTCCCACAGTTCATGGTTCGGGATTTGCACAAATGGTCTTTGATGATCAAGAAGAACGATGGAATAAAATTATTACTGATGATTTTCTCAACAGGGAAATGTAGATTTTAAAAGGTAAACAAAGCTCGGTTAAGTGGCCCAGACGCGGCCATACAAATCTCGGTTTTTTTAAATAATTAATTAGCAAGATCCTATAATTAACAAATGCGACCGTGAGATATAGGGGAAAAATATAAATTAGAATGTCTATTGAAGAAAAGGGATTTTTGGTGTTGGTTGTTTACAAATTTTCAAAAACACGTAATTTTGGAGAGGTGTCAAAGTAAGCACCCAAGTGGATCGTTCCTCCAAATTATAGTGGCGAAAATTGAGACATGTTTTGATTTGATCTGTAAATTACCAACATGTTTTTATTGTAAAATTCAAAAGACTCTCATCTAATTGAATTCAAATAAGTGAAAGAATTTTCTGTAGAATCAATAACTAGTATTTGTAGCGAGTTCCAATTAATATTGTAATCCACATTTGATTGTTGAACTTATAAAACCCAACTGAGTACTTTTCAAAATTTATAACGACTTACAGCATAACTTGAACTCATTAAACATGAGAACCATTTATTTTTTGAATTTATAACTCTTTTCTTTTTAACCAAGACAATTCCATAATATCATACCACCAACAATAATAATAAAAAACTAAATAAAAACATAACTAGGAATCTTTAAATTAAAATAACAATGTGTATCAAGCTTGGGTTTTAACTTCCCCATCTTCTTCTACATGTTTGACACCACTAAAAGATTTGATAGAACTAGCAGTAATTTCTGGCAATTTGACACTAAAGGCTTTGATCAAAGAGAATTCATTGGTGATAACACCACCTAATTTCTTGATTTCATCTTTAATACCAGCAAATTTGTCATCTGGGACATCATCATGAACAGAAACCTGGGAAAGTTGTTAGTAATTTGAAACTTAATCAATCAAGAGATTTGAAAGACGTACAATGTAGTTTTTGGTAGAAGTGGATTCGGGAGCAGACATGAGGGAATAACGATTGAAGAACAGGGGTGTAACAAGGACTTTGAAGTTTAGCAAGGGTATTTTGGACAATTGCTTTAGTTATTAGAAGGAAAGGAGAAAAGAAGACCAAAATGAGATGAGATGAGATGATCCAGTGCCACCCCGGCAAGAAAAACTAGCTTCACACCCACACATTCACTATAACACGTAGATATACCATCCAGACACCGCGAAAGTTCAAGTCAACTTTATAACAAATGAAGTTGATTTCTACAAATAGTAACTTTACAACTTTGACTACTCATTTATGTTTATTTCAATGACTTCAAATTTCAACATTTGTCAAAAATTTGTAATTGCTCAAGCAGATAAATATCCACCATCAACAGCCAAACAAGTCCCGGTAACATAATCACTGGCCCCACTGACCAAGTAAATAATGGCACCTTTGAAATCTTCAGGTTTACCGAAATCACCAGAAGGAATTCTAAGACAAAATTTGGCATATTTTTCCTTATCATTAACAATAGGTTGAGTCATATTAGTAGTTATCACCCCAGGAACAAGACCATTGACACAAATTCCTTTAGGAGCCCATTCGTTACTCAAAGCTTGAACCAAAGATTTCATTCCCCCTTTAGAAACAGTATAAGCACTGCAAGTACCATCACCTCCAGTGAAAGAGTATAAAGAACAAGTACAAACAATCTTCCCCTTGATTTTGTTTTCAATCATATGAGCCCCAACCAATTGAGATAACTTGGTGGGAACTCTTAAATTGACATGAAGAACCTTATCGAATTGTTCATCCGGATAGGTTTCAAAAGGTGAAGCAACGCTGATACCAGCATTATTAATCAAAATGTCAATTTTGTTAGAATTTGACAATTCAATGGCTTTATCAAAGATTTTGGCTTCAATTTCAGATATTTTGAGAGTTGCTAAATCTTCAACAATTTCACTAATAATTAAATCATCGTTACCATTTTCTTTAGCAGCGGCTTTTAAAGTAGTTTGTAATCTGGCTGGATCAGTAGATGGTCTTCTAACGTAAATGATTTGTTTTAATCCGAATTCTGCCAATGCTTCAGCCATGGAGAATCCAATCCCGTTGGTGGCCCCGGTGAAAAGACAGGTTTTCCCTTCAAGTGAGAATAATTTCTTAGCAAGACCCATTGTGTATCGTACAAGTTTAAAACTGTGTGGTTGTTGAGCTGAAAAGTGTGGTGGTAAACTTCGGTGCAATTTTCATTTCACTCAATTTGTAGATTCAACTTCGAGATTTTTCCCTCATGTGCACCTATCATGAGTGCAAATGACTCAACATGCATGGAATAGAACTTTAACTGACTTTTACTTTCATTCTATAATATCTTACAATATTGCTTATAATTGATCTTTTACTTTCGTTTTATATTCTATCAGATTTAATCTATTCATTTGGATCAAAAACCACTCTTTTTGTGAATTTACCTAAAGTTAAATCATCCACCACTTTGTTAACATCATCAAAAGGCAATTGCAAATAATTTGGTTTAACTAACCCATTATTAGTCAATTCTAAACATTCTTTTAATTCTTCAATTGTTCCATAGAAGTTCCAAAAAATTTGAATTTCTTTAATGCAAGCTATAGTTGAATCAAAATTAATTTTCCCAATTCCCACTCCAATAGATGATAATTTCCCATTTGGTTTCAAATACTGAATACCAATATCAAAAGTTGAATCCAATCCTACAAGATCAATGACGGCATCATAAGAATTCAATGATTTTTTAGTAATATCGGTGAAAAAATCAGTAGCTCCATGTTTCAAACAATCATCTTTTAATTCAGATTTTAATTCCAAAACCTCAATTTTTTGAACATTAAAGGCTTTCAAAATTTGTATAGCATTCATACCTAATCCTCCAGCTCCAATAACCAATACTTTATCCAAAATATTTAAATCTAATTTTTTGATTGCATGATATGGTGATAAAACTGAATCACTTATAACTGCTGCTTCCGCCATTGAGACATTTTCAGGAATTTTGACTAACCATCTTGGATCTTTGATTATAACATATTGTTGCCAGCCACCATCTAAGAAAGTGCCTAAACCATTGGGAGTAGTTTTACAAAGATTAATTTCTCCTCTAAAACATTGCTCACATTTGAAGCAAGCAGCACTAGTATTAACACAATATTTATCACCAACTTTAAAATCACTACTTAAGTTTTTACCAATTTTGAAGATTTCTCCAGAAAATTCATGACCTCCAATAAAATTATGTTCAAATTTAATTAAACCATTTTTGATAAATGAATCTGTATGACAGACTCCGGAACCTCTGATTTTTAATAAAATTTCATTTTCTTGGGGTTCAGGAATGGGAACCTGTATTTCTTTAATTAGATTCAATTTATTATCAAATTGAAAAGCCTTTTGTGATTCTGACATTTTTTTTGCTTTTTTGAAAAACATTAATCAAATTTTAATTAATTGGATGACTAAATTGGCTACTCGGGGATTTATATGTACGATTTATTGTAAATCCTTTATCTGATAATTGGTTACTTTTAAGGCGTATAAATGCTAATCGTTTCTGCACTAACTTTGGAAATTCTAGCCCAGAGTCAAACAATTTATCCTTTGTTATTTACCATCATCAATAACACCTTTAGTTTATTGATCAATTTGATTTCTCCAGTTTTTTTGAATAGTTTATAAGTTTTGGAACGCGTAAATTGAAAAGGGTTAATTAGCTCTATAATCAATAGATTTTCTAATCTTAATGAAGTCTATCGTTAATTATAGTTAATTAATTACACTTATAAAGATTTAATTAGTGGCCCCCCTGTTTCTCGGAAATCTATGTCGCTGACTAAGCAGTAGATTTTTTTGTTAGTGTCTCAAGTCAAAAATCTCAACATGAAATGATTAGTTACAAAAGTTTGAAACAGATACAAATATTTTACTAGAACAAAAAACTTAACAGAAAACAATAACAAGAGAATATAGCACTAGTGGTTACAACCGCACTCAATTTTTAACGTCCAATAATGGATTATAATCAATAAACTGATTTTGAGAAATATAAACCCCATGATCATAAAATGCCAAATTCATAAAAGCCAAAACATCAGTTCCAAAAGTAAAAAACTTATCATTTGTTGCAACCATATTGATGAAACATTTCCCAGTATTTTTTGGATCTCTATACATCAAATTGTTCAACTTAATAACAATTTTGTCATCATGAGTCAATTGAACCACTAATCTTTTGTTAGTTGCACAATCATTGATTTTTAATAGTTTTGTGAATTCTTTATTCCTAAAATGTTTTTCAGGAACCTTCAAACTAGTTGTAGAGATATCTAATTTAACTAAATGTAAATCAGAATCAAAAAAAAAATTTTTTGATGTTTTCCAATTTCTAACCATTATAAATTTCCCTTCGGAAGTCATTTCAGTTCTTTGACCTTCTGAATTTAATGGAACAGTTGGAACTAACGTGAACTTTCTATTTTTTTGAAATTTGCTGGCTGGAAAATCAGAAATTGCAATAATTGCTGATAATTTATTATTTTGAGAATTTTTGAATCTTTTACTCGACAAATATTGTCTTCTCAATCCATAATTTTTATCAGAGAAGATCAAAATTTTGGCAAAATCCTTAAAGCCCACAGGAATCCTTTGCTTATCATTTGGATCGATGAGTAAATCATTCAATCCAATAACTGATTTGAAATTACTATAGTCAATTCCTATTTCATTTTGTAAATTTTTGGCATCACTTAAACTATATTCTTGGCAGAAAGTTTTCAATAAATTTGGGAAGTTATTGGGACTCAAAACATCCTCTTTGATATCTTTTTCATTTTCATTGATCCCTTTTAGTGTTGATTGTGATGAAGATTCTATTCCGATTTTATTACTTAAAGTTAATGATCCGTTTCCAGAAGATAATTTTTGCTGGTTTAATGTTGGTCTGGTAAAAATAATTGGACTATCATAAATATAGTTTGGTTCCTGATCAAACTTTATCAGTGATTTAATTAATTGACATTGTCCTGGATATTTTTCACAACCTTCAGTGTTATTATAAAAAAGTTCGAAATATTTATAATTATCATTCTTGATACTAGGAATATCCAACTTGTCAAACATAAATTCAGTGACATTTGCTAATGAAATTATGGTGGTTGAATAATCTAAACTAAATTCTGCCAACAAATTAGCTGATCCAAAAAAATTAATATTAGTGAAATATTTATAGTCAGGAGTTCCTTTATAATCATTATCTAAGGTTATGATTGTACCAATACTATCATATAATTTTTTAGCTAAAGAATCTCTGTATTCACTTCCTTTACTACTAATCGTGAATTGAGTCTTTGAACCTTGCGTCATTGGTTTGAACCAGCCATCATTGAAATCTATTTCAAAACTTACAGTTAGCTTCCAATAAACCAATAAGAGGACAATGAGTTTGAACATGTTTGGTAATGAGTTAAATGCCGGTAAAGCTTAGAGGAAATTTTAAAGTATTTATAATTTTTCAAAGGAATGTTGATGCCTTGCAGATTAAATTCGTCTGAGAAAAGTTGACACATTCTTCGACTCAAAAGGCATTATGACACAAGTCGAAACTTTAATAAGTGGTCAAACCCATTTTCCAACTTATGCAAGAGTCGTAGGTGGTAGATCATAAATGGCTTCAAGCATCGACAAATTGTAAATCACAAAATATGTAAAAGGTGCGGGGCCCATGAGCCAATTTTTGAACTATTTAAAAACTCTTTATTAAATTGTCCTAAAATATTACATTTTTGAGTTTGGCCGCTGCTATATAAAGCTTTCGTCTCTTTACCAATGAACGCTTTCCCTGAATATTATTTTTCACTTTTCATATTCCCCACAAGTGTTTTCAGTAACCTTCTTAAATAAAATTTCTTGGTGCAAAAATCCACACAATTTGCAAGTTTTTCAATTGATAAAAAAACTTTATTTGCAAACTTACCAACATTTAATATTGTGTCAACTTTATAGAGATAATTGGACTTGTTGCAACTGTGGAAGTCCAAATAGTTATTGGCTCGAGGTATGTTATTGCTGTGATACACGCTATTGTTTTGTGAGTTTTAATTGATTGTTTGCACTGTTGCTGAAAAAGATCTTGAATCTTATAAAGTTGTTTGGTTTTTTATAATCGTGATTTACAATTGTGATTCACAACTTGTGAAAAAGTGTTTATTAGACTTTTTACTATATGGCTATCAAGTTCGCTTGTGCAATGTTTGAGTAGAGCTTAAAGGTTTGGAGAAAATTTGTTCAGATGAAAAAAACAATTTTTAAGTGCTTGAAGCGATGCTCAAGTCCTCGCAATTTGAGGGTTTTGAGGCAGGCGTTGAGAATGACTAGAATAGAGTGTAACTGGTAATGCGGTGATCGTCATGGTGACTCTTGTTGTAGTGTACTTTATTTATTGAGATTGGGGAAAATATTTTTTAGTAAAATTCGAGACAGTGATGGGATATAGGAGCGTGCAATTTGCATAAAAATGCCAAAGCATACTTATATGGTGAGTTTGCTCTTTTTCATTAAATTGTTTTATAATTTGCAAATTTTGAAATTTCTTTCTTTGAAGTGATGAGTTAGTGACAATTTGACGGATCTCAGTCAAGTTGTCATAAAAGAAGTAGTAACACGTGGAAATCATCGTGAGGTGTGTCGAAGTTTTATTATCTCAACGTCAAAAAATGAAGAATAAAACAATTTCACTTTCATGAGCGGCTTCCGCAGTTGAAGTCACTAGTTGCAACTCAAAAAATTACATATCATAATCAAAATGCAAAAAATACATTTCAAACAATAAACATTACAACTTAATCATATTTTCATTTGGATTAAAAACTGCTCTACCTTTGATTTTTCCATCATGTAAATCATTAACAATCCCGTTGATATTATCGAACTTCAATTCAACAATTTTTGGCAAAATTAGTTTTCTATCAACTAATTCTAAACATTCTTTTAACTCTTCAACAGTACCATAATAATTCCCCATCATAGTGATTTCTTTATTACACAATTTGGATAAGTTAAACTCAATCTTCCCTTTACCTAATCCGATAGCAATGATCTTCCCTTTGGGACGACAATAATGAGTAGCCACTGCATAGGTTTGGCTTAACCCCACAACATCAATCACACAATCAAAATCATCTTTGGTAAATTTGTCAGTCGATCTAAGATCACTGTAAAAATCAGTAGCTCCAAGTTTCAAACATTGATCTTTTAACAATGTTTTTTTATCCACCACCACAATTGCTGAACAATTGTATAATTTAACTAACTGAATTAAATTCATCCCCAACCCTCCAGCTCCAATAATTAATATTTTATCCAGAATGTTCAAATTTGCCTTTTTAATTGCATGATAAGGAGTTAGTAAAGAATCAGTAACCACTGCTGCTTGGAAAAATGTAACATTTGAAGGGATTTTTACCAAAGTATCGGGATTCAGAATTAATAAATACTGTTGCCAACCACCATCATTACCTAAACCGAATCCATTTTCAAAACTATTGACACAAATATTTTTAGCTCCAATTTGACATCTGAAACATTTACCACATGGATTATTCGAATGAACACAATATCTATCACCAACTTTAAAATCTTGTTTCAAATCGTTACCAATTCTGAAAATCTCTCCTGATATTTCATGACCTCCAACAAAATTATCTCGAGGAATTCTTAAGATTCCATCTCTTGTAACGCAATCCGAATGACAAATACCTGATCCTAGAACTTTTAAAATTAATTCGTTGGATTTTGGTATAGGAATTGGGATGGTGGCTTTATCAATTGAATGATTTTCGATGTTGAATTTATATGCTGTTTGCATTTCTAATTGATTCGTCCGATATGAATTATATTCAATCAAGTTAAAGCAAAAGAATCAAATCATGGAGAATTTATATTAAATCGGTCCAGTTTATTATTATGTTTAGTTAAGTAAAACGATGCGATTTATGCATTGTGGAGAGCAAAATATCTCAACATGATTTACTAAATCGAAAAGTATCATTTGTATTTTCAACTGCTTCATAGTTAGCGAGTCATTAACTTGTTAGCTATCTCGGTGGCTTGATATGTTACGGCTGAGGGTGATAATAATTCAGATATATTCCACTCATGAGTATTTGAAAACATAATATTTTACAACAAATAGACAATCAATAAACAAATATATTAATAAATCATTATAAATAAGCTAATAATTATAAATTAATCATTAAACATTTATTTAGTTAATTTAAAAGTCATATGACATCTACCACAGTATTGTCTGTCAGTGTGGTTAGCCATGAAAACACCAGCACCACAGGTTGGTTCAGGACATTCTCTTCTTAATCTTTCAATTTGACCATCTTTGTCAACTTTATAGTAAGTTAAGACAGCTAACTTGACTTTCTTATGTTTGTGCTTGATTTTTTTTGGGGTGGTGTAAACCTTCTTCTTTCTTTTTTTACCACCACCTCTTAATCTAAGGACCAAGTGTAAAGTGGATTCTTTTTGAATGTTGTAATCAGATAAAGTTCTACCATCTTCTAATTGTTTACCAGCAAAAATTAAACGTTGTTGATCTGGTGGAATACCTTCTTTATCTTGAATTTTAGATTTGACATTATCAATAGTATCAGAAGATTCAACTTCTAAGGTAATAGTCTTACCGGTTAAGGTCTTGACAAAAATTTGCATCTTGAACTGTCGGCAATATTAAGTGCTTCTTTCACTTCAAAATGTTAAAGATTTTTAAGAAAGATTATTAATACTAAAATTTTCAATTTTTCATAAAAACTTTGGAGGAGCGAAGAAAAAAATTAGTCATGTGACATTAAACTAGTGACTTTCCACTTTTGCGCCCTATCTAGAGTTATATAATCACGTGATACTATTTTTGATTCACAAGTTTGCGCCCTGGTGGTATTTTACATGTAGCCAATTATGCATCCGCAAGATTTTGCAAACCTCCAGGGATTTAGTCTGCGTCAGTATAAGTCTATTTTCCTCGACGAAAAAAGATTTTCGAGAAAACAATCTTACAAACCTTTTTTCATCATCAATTCGGCCCCGAGTGCTTCTGCAATATGAGTTTTAGACTATTCAATAAATCCCTAAACTATTTGGTTGCTTTAATTTATTCAAATTTCAATGTTTTAACATCTTGAAGTAACGCATCTCAACGCATTAAAAGGTATATAAAAAACTAAAAAAATACCGAGAAGTTAGGAATTTCTTGTGGAAAAATAATTTATCTTTTGACGTGCGTCAAAGACATTGATTGTTACTTGATCATCTATTGATACAGGCGCATAGTAGATTTTCAAGTATGTACCATCATCTTTTTCTGATAAGGCAGCGCAGTCCAGGCAAAACAGACTTTCTAAAATATACATTGATATGTTTTGGCCTCTCTTAAAATTTTTGATTTTTCAAGTATCTCAAAAAAGAAGTATACAGTAAAACCTGCTGCGGATGTATTAGACACCGGCGTGGAATGTGTCATTTGTTGTTGAAATTTTCTTTTGATCAAAATCTATATTTATGTATATAGTTAGAGTTGGGATTTGATATATTCCTGTTGAATAGAGTTGAAAGTTTTACTTAAAGAAAACAAATGATAGTCATAGATTTTTGATTCAGATGCACAGGAAACATATTTTTGTGATCCCAACTTCAGATTTTAACAGTAATAAATTAACAACTATCAGCTATTACTTTGATATTAAAACAGTGCATATTAACTGATGATACATCATTCTTGATTTGTACTCTATTGAGATTATACTATCATTGTATATCTAATTGTATCATAAATTGTATATTTATCCAACCCACTTGTTTCATTATAACTGGAAATAGATTCTATTTTATATTAAAAACCTGATCAGGTTTCTGATTATATTATTGTGAGATGTCATCATTCTTCTAAAGCCATATACTAGCTTCTTTTCATACCTTTACTTCCATATCATACACTTCCAACTTACTATTCTAAGCCACATTTATGTGCAGTTACTTATCAACAAAAAGAAGTGAAAGAAAGAATTTATAGGCAGTCGTTTTAGTCGTAAAACTACTATAAAGCTTATTGTTTTCCAGATATATACCCTTAAGCCATCACTTCATCAACAATAGGTCTTTCTAACAAATTACTCTCACTTGAATGGAAAACCTGTTTTTTCACCGGGGCCATCAACGGGATTGGATTCTCCATGGCTGAAGCATTGGCAGAATTCGGATTAAAACAAATCATTTACGCTAGAAGACCATCTACTGATCCAGCCAGATTACAAACTACTTTAAAAGCCGCTGCTAAAGAAAATGGTAACGATGATTTAATTATTAGTGAAATTGTTGAAGATTTAGCAACTCTCAAAATATCTGAAATTGAAGCCAAAATCTTTGATAAAGCCATTGAATTGTCAAATTCTAACAAAATTGACATTTTGATTAATAATGCTGGTATCAGCGTTGCTTCACCTTTTGAAACCTATCCGGATGAACAATTCGATAAGGTTCTTCATGTCAATTTAAGAGTTCCCACCAAGTTATCTCAATTGGTTGGGGCTCATATGATTGAAAACAAAATCAAGGGGAAGATTGTTTGTACTTGTTCTTTATACTCTTTCACTGGAGGTGATGGTACTTGCAGTGCTTATACTGTTTCTAAAGGGGAATGAAATCTTTGGTTCAAGCTTTGAGTAACGAATGGGCTCCTAAAGGAATTTGTGTCAATGATCTTGTTCCTGGGGTGATAACTATTAGTATGACTCAACCTATTGTTAATGATAAAGAAAAATATGCCAAATTTTGTCTTAGAATTCCTTCTGGTGATTTCGGTAAACCGGAAGATTTCAAAGGTGCCATTATTTACTTAGTCAGTGGGGCCAGTGATTATGTTACCGGGACTTGTTTGGCTGTTGATGGTGGTTATTTATCTGCTTAATCAAATAATCAAAATAGAAAATTGTATATTTGAAATAACATGAACAAAAATGGTTTTATAGAAATGTCTGTTTTGTTTTTCTAAGATCTTAAAGCTCTTAATCTTTCCGCTAACTTATCTTCTTTATCTTCATCGACTGTCAATTTAATTTCTGGCATTTTAACATTATTGGTTTCTTTCAAATCTTGTTTCAATTCTAAGCCAGCTTCATCTGCTACTTGATTCATCAAACTATCAACTTCTTCTTGTGGAGTACTTAAAGCAGTTACATTATTTGTGGCATTTTCATAATAATTTGTTGTTGAATCAAGATCTTCAAATTGTGTTTCAAACTTCTCCATAACTAAAGAAATTTTTTCTAAATTCATACTTTGTAAGGCTTTATCCATTCCTCTAATAACATTTGTCATATTTCCACTGACTTGTCTCATCGTGACCGCTGTTTGCACTCTTGATGATACTGCATCAATTCTACTAGCAAGTCGAAGTAAATTAAGTCTTTCGTGTTGTTTTCTAATGGCATTTTCTGCATATATTTGGGCAATATCATTATTTCCTTGCTGAATGGCTTTTTTAATTCGAGCTTTTTCTTTTTGTTCTTCTTTTGCTGCTTTTTGTGCTTGTCGAGACAACGACTTTGAAGTGAACTAATTGTTAGTATTATTTGATAATAAATTTGAAACTTAAGTTTGTGATCATCAAGTATTTGCATAAGTATTCAATGAAATGTTATCAGTATTTTCTTACTTTGAGCTGGAATAATGATTCTAAAATGATGTTAGTAACAAATCTGATAAACAATCCTCGAAGTTCTTAAAACTGTCACATACTCTCTAAACCTGACATGGTGATTCAATTATACGATTGATAGTGACCAGAGGAAGGAATTCGCTCAATCAATGTTATTTATCATATTATTTGCCTTCCTTTTTAATATCTCATCAAATTTTTTTGCCTAGTGATAGGTGCGCATATATGCATAATGCTACATGATAGCATGGATATTTTGATTCCTTTCTTACGAAATGACCTTGAATGCATTAATAACTGTTATAATGACAGTTCTTAAAAAAAATCTTACAATAATGTAAACTTATTTCTGTTTCAGTGTTCACGATAGATATTTTTTAAAAACACATTATTGTGAGTAAATTTAGTTACAAATTTTCTTACATTTTCTTTGATTGAAGATGAAATATCAACTATATTTTGATATGAAATTAATATTGATTTGACGTAACAAAATGAACGAATCTATTCTAGATAATTCTTTATGTACAAGAAAAAAACGATTATCCAACGAAAAAACGGCAAAAATAATAATAATATGAATATTAAAAGTTCCCAAAAATACTAGCAAGGATAAGAAAAGGCAAAGAGTAAAAACAAATGATGATGATGATCATAATAGAACCAATTAATTGAAAACTCCATTTTTAACTTTTTCAGTAACTTCATCTAAAACAGTAACTTTTTCATTTACTTCGTTAATCACTTTGAATTTCATTTGATCCCAATTTGAATTGACTTTCTTTAAAACACTTTCAAACCCTGTTCTACCGTTTTTGCTATTAACAGTGAATCTATCAACGCTCCATTCTTCAACTTTATCACAAATTCTTTTGAATGTAGCATAGGCAGTAATTTGTGCCTCTTGTCTGAAGACGGTGGAAGTTTGAGGATTTTCAGGATCTGGTAAATACTTAACCACTTCATAAACTTGTAATAAATTATTCATTGTCAAATTCATTGATCTCATAACTAATGATCTATTAATCGGATCAATTTCACTAATTTCTCTAACATATGATCTTTTTAAACCTCCAACTAAGCAATTCAACCAAGATGGAATTGATTGTTCACAAGTGATCAATCTTTCAGTGATCAACTTGTTAGTTTTTGGATCGACTTCTCTCCTTAAGACATCAACCGCAACCACTTGAGTGGACATTTCGTTGGGGTACTTTTTCCAGTTGGCCGCAGAAACTTGTTCCCATGGGTATTGAAATGTATGGTTTGATTCAAAAATCTTCATTTTGATGGAATTTGTTCAATATAATACAGATTTCGTGATTCAAACAAGAAGAATTATAACTTAGAAAAATTTTTTATGTTTAATTTTTTTGGTATATATCCGATTCGCTCTTGAAGAAGTTTCCAGAGCCTCTTTTCTTTTCCTTTAATTCCATTTTGCTCAATTTCGGCCCGTGTTCCGGAAATAAACAAACAACTACATAACCCAACTGCCATCGCTTCTTACATCATGAACCAATGCTATCACAAGCATTGTGGCAATACTTTTGTGGTGGAATCGCCATTTTCAGGTGCTAAATATACATACTGGTGTGTGGGTGGTGTCTTGTAGATCTGTCTCGTTCCGGTGTGCGGGTTTCTTGCTGGCTGGTGCAAATTTTTAACAGCAAACCACAAAAGGACCAGCTCATCTCAGTTAATCACCTCATATTACCCCTCCATCTATCATCTATCATGCTCAAGTGGGCCCAAGGAACGTACGTATCCCAGATCAATGCTCATCAGCGGCTTTCTGCCCCGTCACAGCTCAACTGTCGTTTTAAATACTAACCTATCAGTCTCTCTGCCGTCACTGGGATTGCTGAACCAGAATATGGCCCTGAAGCCATCCATCCTGTCACTGAAACAGTCAAAGATAAACAAACTTACCGTGAAGTCACCAAAGAAGATTTACTTTGGAAAGCGCCTTTATCCACTAACGTTGAAACCCAAACTTTCTACTTCATTGACCCTGTTTCTGGGTACACTGGCTTTGCTCAAATTATCCATTCTGTTGTCAGCAGTGTCTACACAACTGCTCAATTCACTTTCAGAATCTTCCATAAAGATAACAAAGAAGACTGTGTCTGGACCTCTACACATTTGGAAGATTTTTATATTGAAAAAAATAACTTTTATGCTAAAGATTTATCGATTGAATTAAGTGAAGATGGTAATTCGTATGTCATTAAATCTCATGTCACTGAAGATTCTATTGTCAATTTGACAGTCACAAAAATTGCTCCAGGTGTCATTGTTGGTAAAGATGGTACTACTTTATATGGTACTGATCTTCAAAATCCTTGGGGTTCCATGCGTCATTTATTCTGGCCTAGAAACAGTGTTTCTGGTACCATTGAATTCAAAAATAAAGAAAAAACCATTGAAATCAAGGATGGTTTAAGTATGTTTGTGTTTGCTTTACAAGGTATGAAACCTCATCATGCTGCTGCTACTTGGAACTTTCTTAATTTCCAATCAAAAGATTACTCAGCCGTGCAAATGGAATTTACTACTCCAAATTCTTACGCTAAAACCAAAGTTAATTTGGGTATTTTGGTGAAAAACGATAAAATTTTGAGTGTTTCTGTCGATAATGATGTTAAACATCTTGACAATGATGTTGATGAAGTTGGTTGGCCAGTTCCAAAATTAATTGAATTTGATTTTAATGGACCTGATGCCTCTTTAAAAGATGATGAAGTTAAAGATGCTGAACCAGTCAAAGCAGCCATTTCTGGTAAACTTGATGGTTTAGTTGAAAGAGTTGATGTTATGGGAGAAATTCCGGGATTTGTTAAAACTATTGCTGGTGCTGTTTCTGGTACCAAACCATATATTTACCAATTTTCAAACGATTTAGAATTAGATGTTAATGATGAAAAAGTGGTTGGTAATGCTTGGACTGAAGTTACTTTTATTTCTAATATTACTAGTGATTGATTTACATAAAACCTATCTTTTATAACTTTTTTTTAATTAATCTGAACTATATTTTTAATTCGTTTTAGAAGAAAAGAAAAAAAACATTCTATTCCTTTTTACTTTTTTATAAAATATCATAATCATTTATTCAATTTGCTATTTCACTCATGTTACTTTTAATCCTTAATAATAATAATCCTTTTTTTCTTTACATATTTTGTTATTTTAATGAGTTTATTCCTATTTGTTTTCAATTTTTTTTTATCAATCTTTGATCTTTTTTGTGAACTTTTTTTTTATATCTTTGAATATTGATTTTAATATAATGTTCAAACATCTTTTATATGGCATTTAATTTTCATGTAAGAGTTTTACAATTAAGAATAGGAAATATTTGTTCATTAAAGAAATTCAAACTATTTAAAACACGAGAAAGTTATTGAATTTTACTTGAAAATAAAAAGATGCTTAATTAGATTTTTGTTTTTCAGCAGCAATTTCAGCCATTCTATTTAAAGCAGAACCAGCTCTGAACCAAGTAATTTGTTCTTCATTGAAAGTATGAGTTAATTCAGAAGTGAAAGATGATCCATCTGGTTTAGTAACAATATAAGTTAAGTTTTTACCAGGAGCGAAGTCTTTTAATCCAACAATAGAGATTTTATCTTCTGGATTGATTTTATCATAATCTTCTGGATGAGCAAAATTCAATGGTAATAAACCTTGTTTTTTCAAATTAGTTTCATGAATACGAGCAAAAGATTTAGTAATAATAGCAAAACCGCCTAAGAATCTTGGTTCTAAAGCAGCATGTTCACGAGATGAACCTTCACCCATATTTTCAGCACCAACAACAACCCATTTGATTCCATGATCTCTATAATATTTAGCAACTTCTGGAACACCACCATATTCACCAGTAACTTGATTTTTGATACAGTTAGCTTTATCATTTTCAATATTGATAGCACCAATCATATAATTATTGGAAATATTTTCTAAATGACCTCTGTATTTTAACCAAGGACCAGCCATTGAAATATGATCAGTGGTAACTTTACCTTTAGCTTTGATTAAAATTGGTAATTCGATAGCATCTTTACCATCCCATTTTTTGAAAGGAGTTAATAATTGTAAACGATCGGAAGTTGGAGAAACGGCAACTTTGACTGAAGCTCTGTCGGCAGATGGAGCTTGATAAGTATTTTCACCTGAATCGTAACCTTTTGGTGGTAAACCAAGACCAGTTGGTGGTTTCAACAAAAACTCTTTACCTTCAGAATCAACCAACTTATCAGTTAATGGATTGAAAGCTAAAGAACCAGAGATAGCATAAGCAGTAACCATTTCTGGAGAAGCAACGAAGGCATGAGTAGCTGGGTTACCATCATTTCTGGCTGTGAAATTTCTGTTGAAGGAAGAGACAATAGTGTTTTTTTCACCTTTTTTAATATCTCTTCTATCCCATTGACCAATACATGGGCCACAAGCATTAGCTAAGACAATACCACCAAATTCTTTGAAAGTATCAATTTGACCATCTCTTTCGATAGTAGCTCTAACTTGTTCGGAACCTGGAGTAACGGTGAAAATGGATTTGGCTTTGATACCGTGAGAAGCAGCATCTTTAATAATAGAAGCAGATCTTGTCATATCTTCATAAGAAGAGTTAGTACAAGAACCAATTAAACCAACTTTAACTTCTAATGGCCATTCATTTTGGACGGCAACTTCCTTCATTTTAGAAACTGGAGTAGCTAAATCTGGAGTGAAAGGACCATTAACGTATGGTTCTAAAGTATTTAAGTCAATTTCATAATGTTCATCATATTCACAACCTTCATCAGCACTTAAGAAAGAATCTTGATAGACTTTAGCGAAATCAGCAACATTGTTTCTTTTAGTAGCATTTAAATACTCAACCATTGATTTGTTGAATGGGAAAACAGAAGTGGTAGCCCCAATTTCGGCACCCATATTACAAATGGTACCCATACCAGTACAAGAGAAAGTTTCGACCCCTGGACCATAATATTCAACAATTTTACCAGTACCACCTTTAACAGTAGTTAAACCAGCTAATTTTAAGATGATGTCTTTTGGAGAAGCCCAACCACTCATTTTACCAGTTAATTTAACACCCATAATCTTTGGAGCTTTCAATTCCCATGGTAAACCAGACATAACATCGACGGCATCAGCACCACCAACCCCAATGGCTAATTGACCAAGACCACCAGCGTTTGGAGTATGAGAATCAGTACCAATAATCAATGCCCCTGGGAAGGCATAATTTTCTAAAACAATTTGATGAATAATACCACTTCCTGGTTTCCAGAAACCAATATTGAATTTAGAACAAGCACTTGATAAGAAATCATAAACTTCAGAATTGATATCAACGGCTCTAGCTAAATCAGCAGCACCACCAACTTGAGCTTGAATCAAATGATCACAATGAACAGTGGTTGGAGTTTGAACTTCTGGTAAACCAGCACTCATGAATTGTAAAATTGCCATTTGAGCAGTAGCATCTTGACAAGCAACTCTGTCAGGTCTTAATTTTAAATAAGAAATACCTCTTTCGATATCTTGAGTATGAGGTTTATCAATATGACCATATAATAATTTTTCAGCATAAGTTAAAGGTCTTTTAAGACGATCTTGAACAATTTTAACGTTTTCAAGATTTTGTTTATAATTAAGATAAGAAAAATCTTCCACAAGATTTTGAAGGACTTTTGAGTCAGGGGTGAATTTGTTGCTAACAGAAGCAAATCCACGACGAGATTGCATTAAACCCTTGGTACAAGTTCTAGCACTAAGCATTGTGAATGAGGGAGAAATGAAAGATGGATGAAAAGAAAGAGGAGAGCAACGAAAAATAATAATAAACTGGGGATGGGACTGATGATATATAAACACTGGATATTTTTTTTTGGAGAAAGCAGTGATGATCAGCCAATGACAGGGCCACAATAAATAAGCAGGAGCCCGAGCTCGGAGTACAGGCAAAAGTGACAAATTTTGAAGCGACAGCTGACGTGAGCGGTGCCGGGCGTTGAGGAGTCCTCCGCATCCGGTGCCGCCCCGCGGTAAAGAGAAAAATGATCACGGGGATAAATATGTGTCACGTTGTGTGTCACGCGGTGGTGTCAATATTTTCAAACAAGTTTAAGCTTGTTTAACAAAAGACAAGACAAGGTATCAGCGCTTAATTAACAAACCTTCCAAATTACAAATAAGGACTCGAGAAGTTAGAAGAAATGTTTAATGAATAAGTAAAATAAATAATAAAGAGAGAAATTATATAAAACTAGGGAAAACTAATTTTCATCTTCTTCTTTAAACTTATCTTCATCCTTGATAATCATTAAAGAAATAATAGAATCAGCAACCTGGGCAGCAGCAACAGAGGTGATTTCGGCAGTATCAAATGGAGGACTAACTTCGACAACATCCCCACCAATAACATTAAGGCCTTCTAAACCATCTAAAACAGATAATAATTCTCTAGAAGACCACCCACCAATTTCAATGGTACCGGTTGCTGGAGTGAAAGCTGGATCCATGGAATCAACATCAACAGTGATATAGACTGGATCGTTATTGTTACCAATTCTATCTTTAATTCTTTTTATAACGCCGGGAATTCCAATAGTATCGATATCTCTTGCTAAGACACGATCAAATCCACATTTATTATCATGTTCAACATCTCTTGGGCCTGGATAAGGACCTCTAATAGCTGCATGGATGGAATTATCAGCAAGATAACCTTTTTCATGAGCCCAGTGTAGATAAGTACCGTGGTTTAAGGATTGATATTCAGTGACATTGCCACCAAAATAATATGGATTCCAAGTATCTAAATGAGAATCAAAATGGATAACAGTGATTTTACCATAGTTCTCATAAGCAGCTTTAATGGCTGGTAAAGTAATAGTATGATCCCCACCTAAAGTGAAAACTTTTGGATTTTTATTTGGGTTTTTCTTAGTGGTTGAATGTTTTCTAATAGCTCTCTCAGCTCTATAAATTTGATCTAAAGCAATTCTGTTATCTAATGGAGTAACTGGTGGATCCCCACAATCAACAATTTTAGCCCAATTTTGGTATGGATTAAATTGTTTTCTATAAACAGAATAAGCTGGAGCAAGACGACGAGATCCTAATCTAATACCACTTGGACCAAATCTAGTACCTGGTCTATAAGAAGTACCGGCATCGAATGGAGCACCCACCACCGCAATATCGAAATCTTCTTTTTCGAAAAATTCAGGGTTATAACAATTTGCATAAGGTAAATGAGCGAAAGTATCAATCCCTCCAAATTCCCCTCCTCGGTATAAGATAGCAGATCCGTTAATATCTCTCAAATCGTCTCTATCTGGAACTTGATAGTTATCTTGAATGGTCCACGCATGGAATTCATCATTTAATGGTAAAGCAGCTTTTTTATTGGCATTAGAAGCAACAGAGACTCCAGTTTCTGGCATTAAATAGCCAAACATATGATCAAGTAAAGATCTTGATTGACTATTTTCATGAACATGCTCTTTAGTAGCAGCATCTCCAATATTGATTGGTTTTTCATCTTCGAAAAGTTCTAAAGATAATTGTAATAAATTTGCTTCAGGAACCGCAGCAGCGTCAACGGCTAAAGTGGAAATGATAGAAACAAGAATTGGTAAAGAAAATCTCATTATTATTTTGTTTTGATAATTTTTAATACTTAATAGATCAATTTCAACGGAGAGAAACTGTATTATTTAAATAATCTTTCTGCCACAATAAGGTCCAAGTTATTTCAACAAGCCTTCGGAAATATTCCTGATTCATGAATAATGACTTCATTGAATGATAAGACTATGTTTTATGAAAAACTATAGTTAATAGTTGAAAAATCATGAATTGCGCGGGCAATATTCAAATCTTTATGCAGAAGAAGATAAAAAACTCAACATTTCCCGAGGAAAAATTGTTTTAATACCACAAAACAATTCAATTGGTCCATATATGATTCCAAGTCAGTTTTCGTAAACGCGATCACAAAATATCCCGAGGGAATTGTGAATCTTCTCTTTTGGGGGTTGTACATTATCAAATATTAGCCGAAAAACAAAACCTTGATCGAGAAAAAAAAAATTCATCGGGGAATAAGTGTAGATAGATAAAGATTTCTTTTCCTTTCCCGAGTCTACTCAACAAATGTTAGTCATTCATACAGTAAAAATATTCTGTTAAATTTTTGCTCTTTTCAAATCCTCTTTCCAGTTCACCTCCATTTTCAAGCAAAATTTCATCAAAAAAAATGTCTGAAGATTCTCAATTATTACCAAATAATAAACCTCCATCATATAATGTGATTTCTCAAGATGTGGAAACTTTAGTACCCGATCAACCAACCTCTACTTTTAAAAATGAGTTCAAGATCATTAGTTATGCTTCATTACCATTAATCATAACATTTTTACTTCAATATTCATTATCAGTGGTTTCAATTTTTAGTGTTGGACATATTGGATCAAAAGAATTAGCCGCAGTTTCCTTAGCAACCATGACATTTAACGTTACTAGTTCAATTTTTATTGGAATGTCAACTTGTTTAGATACTTTTTGTTCTCAAGCATATGGAGCTAAAAATTATCATGGTGTAGGATTTTATTTTCAAAAATGTACTGTAATGATTTATACAGTTAATATTCCATTAGTTTTATTATGGTGGAATTCAAATTTGTTTTTAAAATTTGTGGTAACTGATCCTGAATTATCATTATTAGCACAAACTTATCTTAGAGTTATGGCATTTTCAACTCCAGCTTATATTTTATTTGAAACTGGTAAAAGATTTTTACAAGCTCAGAATATTTTTGTGGTTGGTCAATATTGTTTATTTATAACTGCTCCAATTAATATTTTGTTAAATTATTTATTAGTTTGGGATGAAAAAATTGGTTTAGGTTATATTGGAGCTCCTATTGCTACCACAATAAGTTATTGGTTGATGACAATTTTATTATTAACTTATATTTTTTTCATAAATACTGATTGTTTAAAATGTTGGCCAGGATTTAAATTTAAGGAAAGTTTTGAAAATTGGGGACCAATGATGAATCTTGCCATTAATGGAACCGCAATGTTATTATCAGAATTTATCGCTTTTGAGATTTTAACTCTTTCAAGTGCAAGATTTGGTACTGAAACTTTAGCAGCCCAATCAATTTGTTCAACCGTGGCCACTTTGAGTTTTCAAATTCCTTTTAGTACCAGTGTGGCTTCGTCAACCAGAATTGCTAATTTAATTGGTTCAAATAATAAATTTGATGCCATTTTATCAATCAAATCGACTTATTATATTAGTTTAATTTTAAGTTTGTTTAATTTTTCAATAATGTTTTATTTCAGGAAATTAATTGCAAAATCTTTTACTGATGATTCAGAAGTTATTAATATTGCCGTTACTGTTTTATCAGTCTTAAGTATCAACCAACTTTATGATTGTCCAAATATTATTGGAGCAGGATGTTTGAGAGCTCAAGGTCGTCAATATATTGGAAGTAGATTGAATTTGATCGCATACTATATAATTGCCGTTCCGTTAGCTCTTTGGTTAGGTTTCACTATGGATTTACGAGTTAAAGGACTTTGGTTAGGTTTAGGAGTTGGGGTATTGTTTTTAGCAATTAGTGAATTTTATTTTGTGGTCAAATCTCCTTGGGATAAGATCATTGCAGAAGCTCAAGAAAGAAATAGAGTTGAATAATTGTATTAATCACCAATCTATTACAATAATAGATTAGTTTAATAGAATTGAATCAAATATTATTTCCCGCGCAATTTGTAGAGTAATGATTAGATAACTGAAAATTCCGTGTTTGCACTTGCTGTTAAAAATTCCGAGGGATAAAAGAAACAACTAAAAATATATTAAATCTGATTGATTTTGTCTCAACTGAATTAATTAACTAAATTAGGATTATACAAAGAAACATTCGCAGAGTTCACTAATAACTAGCCAACCTTGGGTTATACAAAGAAATATTTTTTAAATTTCCATATATAACTACAGAATAAAAAATTCACCTCAGAAACTTAGATTATTTCAAGTTAAAATTGTCCACAAATTTCTAGATTAACTTTAAGCTACAATCTAGATTAGTTTCACGGGAAAGTTTCTATTAGTGTTCAGCAAACCCTCGCAATTTGTATTAACCAATGAAAATTTCTTATCTTCAATGCTTTGCGCGGGAAATGATGATAAAGTTATGGGTGTTTTTTTTTTTGCGAGTAACTTTGATATATTACAATCAATCAAGAATTTTGGAAAATCTAATCAGCTATCGATAACTTCCTGATCTGATAATGATAATCAGTCCACTTATATAGAATGTAAATCCTCCTATTGTGAACCAAAATTTTCAAAAAACTTCATTTCAACTAAAATGGGTAAAATTGCTGATTCATTGAAATGGCTTGAAGTTCCTCATGGAACTAGAACTTTATCGGTTCTCAAAAACCCTGATCTTGAACCTATGCCACCATTAAGACGTCTTTGGGGGTTTTGGAGCTATTTTGGGTATTGGTCGGTTCCTAATGTTTCAATTTTCACTTATTCTATTGGTAGTACATTACTTGCATTAAATTTGAATATTCAGCAAACTATGGGAGCTATCACTATTGGGAACTTTTTGATTGTTTTATATACTTGTTTGAATTCTAAACCGGGGGGAAAGTTTAAAATTGGTTATACTTTATGTCAAAGAATGATTTTTGGAATTTTTGGATCAAGTTTGGGAATTTTGATCAGAATTTTATTATCTGTGGTTTATTATGCTTCACAATCTTATCTTGGAGCTTTAGGAATCGAGGTTATTTTATGTTCTTGGAGTAAAAGTTATATGGATATGAAAAATACTTTTCCAGAAAGTTTAGCTTTAACTAAAAGACAATTTGTGGCTTTTTTCTTGTTCAACATGGTAGAATATGGGTTTTTCTTTATTAGACCAGAAAAAATGGGTCCATTAGTTAACGGATCATGTTTTATCACCTTAATTGCCATGTTGGGGGTGTTTGGTTGGGGATTAAGAAAATGTTATCAGCTAACCGGTGGTCCAGGATCTATGTGGTATGAGTCTGTTGATTTACCCAAAAGTGAGATTGGTTGGGCTTGGTTGGAAGCAGTTACCATTTTCTATGGAGCAGTGAGCCCTAATTGTACCAACATGAGTGATTATTCACGATTCAGCAACAACAACAAGGGAATGTATTGGGGGATCATCTTGTCAATTTTCATTACCGGGACTTTGATTCCTTGTATGGGGATGGTCACTGCTTCAAACACTTTGGAGATTTATGGCACTGCAATGTGGATGCCCACTGATGTCTGTTTACAGTGGATGATTGATAACTATTTCCCCGCCATTAGATGTGCCTCGTTCTTTTGTGGGCTTGCTTTTGCTTCGTCTCAACTCACATTTAACGTTTTGGCCAATGGTTTTGCAGGAGGAATGGATTTAGCCGGTGTTTTCCCCAAATACATTAATATTTTCAGAGGGGCCATCATCACCGCTACCGTGTCATGGGCCTGTCAACCATGGAATTTCTACAACACTGCTTCTACTTTCAACAACGTCATGGCCTCGTTCGGAGTGGTGATGTCCCCTATCATGGGAATCATCGTTTCTGATTTTTATTTGGTTAGAAAAACCAATATTAGAGTCTCTCATTTATTCAGTCTTGATAAATCTTCAGATTTTTATTTCACTTATGGAGTCAATTGGAGAGCCATGTTTTGCTTTTTCGCTACTTGTGTTCCAGGTTTTCCTGGTTTGGCAGCTACAGTTAATTCTAACATTCATATTCCAATTGGTTTGATCCATTATTTTCAAAATAGTACGGTTTTTTCGTTTTTTTGTCCATTAATTCTTTACTATTTATTATGTTTAATATGGCCCGTTCAAGGAGCAAATGAAAGAGATGAGATTGATCATTTCAACTGTTTTACTCCTGAAGAGTTAGAAAAACTTCAAATGTTACCATTTGATGAAAATCTTGCAATTATTGAAGGGATTGAAAAAATTGGAGATATCGATGTGGAAAATATTGATTTAAAACTTGATAATGAAAAATCAATGATTGTCAAAATTGCTTGATTGATGGTGTTTTTTTTTTAATTAATTATTTATTTGTTATTTTTGTTTTTGTATTTTACTTTGTTGTTATCCTGTTTATTCTTTACTATATAAAAACCTTCTTTTACTACATTTCCTTACCAAATTTGTTATTATTAAACAGCAATATATTTTTACTAGTATTAGTATTATTGAAGATTTTGAAAAAAGAAGTAAAAGAATTCATTCTTTGAAAAACCACATTATCAGATCAACTGACTTATTTTCTAATTTATTTAACCATTTTCTCCAACCGGTTAAGTCACCATTCAAATTTTTTCTATTATTAAAATCATCGCTATTAACTCCATATTTGCTTGATTTTAATAGTAATCTAGTAAAGGATAAAAGAATCAAAGTAAAATAAATTCTTAAACCAATCACCACAATACAAGTAAAAATGGTAGCCGTTAATTCATAAGCTGGTGAAGCAGATTGAGAAGCAATATCACTACCTCTACTAACTAAAGAATAAGCTCCTGAAACTAAAATTGGTATTGCTCTTTTGGCCAAAGCTGGTGCTTCAAGTTCAATTGATTCATCAGTATCTACCATTCCATCTCCAACATTTGGATCTTCAATTTCATAATTTTCATATTGTTTGGCTGGATCTGTACTTTTTATTGTTGATGTTGTTGTGGAAATTCTGCTACTACTGCTAGCAATGCTTGGTTCAATAGTTGGAGTCTTAGTTACTGGAGTAGAGATTGAATCCGAACTAAAACTGCTACTAACAACGCTATTACTAGTAACAGATTCTTGAGCAATTGTTGCAGTTTCTGTGTTTGCAGTTTGAGTAGCAACGGCTCCATTAGCACTAAACCATTGATAAGAGAAATGTATAATAAATAAAATTCCCGCCACGGTATCAATAACATAAATCAAAGAAATAAGAGAGAATTGTTGTAAGTTTGGATGTTTGACCGAGAGAAACCCATTGATATAAAAAGGAATTACCATTAAAGATGAAAGATAAAAAACCCATTGTAAAGGTTCTATTGGATGGCCCGTGAACAAAGAAAGAACCCCGTAGAAGCCAGCAACCTTATTAAGAAGAGCTATTCCCAAGACAAGCTCAACCCCAATGTACAACGGGAGTCCAAAGAAGGACTTAGGAAGATATGCAGCAGGAGCAAGAGCCATTATTGGTGTTTTTGAAGCGTGAAGAGAAGGGGAAAATTGGGTCTTTTTAACATTTTCAATTTTTGTTTGCCTTCAATCCAGCTGCGGTGTGGGTGTTTCCTCGGTAGTTAGTAGAACACCCGGACACTAGATACAGTTTGACAGTTGAAATCTAATCATTTTAAAGAAAATTGAGAACAATTGAAGGAATTTTTGATCGACTTTTTAATAAAGTATTCAAAAGTATAAAAAAATGTTATTATTCTTTTTTCAAGCTTTTGTTAACTTAGGGTGAGGTTCAACAGTGAAGCTTTTTGCGTGGGGCGTCTTTGTTCTCTAATTTTTTGAATTTGATTTATATCTCTATAATTATATATAACAGATTAGTTATTTATATTCATTCACGATTTCAACAAACAATAATTTAACCGTCTTCCCC
>JBAKFZ010000129.1:0-36096 GCA_037355385.1 Saccharomycopsis sp. FM-2023a
AATAATAATCCTGCTGACAATTCCAGTTTATCTTCTAGTGTTAGTAATACAGTGGTATCAACTTCTAGTTCTTCAGTTCCTACCAGTAACAACACCAGTCCTCTTTCAAATTCAATCCCTGGATCTCTGCGATCTTTTGAAAATCATCATCTTCAATTACCAGGATTATCGAAACCAAATTCTCAATCTTCTTTTTATCAAAGTTTACCATATTATCAACAGCAACAACATCACCAATCACTTCCTCCTCCTATAGCTCCTGCTCCTCAACATCATTATCAACCTCAATATTCCATGCCATATCCTCAAAATCAATATAATATGTATGGAAGTTTACCATTTTCTCAACCTAATCAATTGGCTCCTCCTTTAAGTCATGATTCAATGGTTCAAATGAATAGTCCATTTGGTTTACCAGCTTTAAATACTCACATCAATTCAAATAATGGTAATTCAGTATCCAATTCTCCGACTAGTGCTTCATTATTAAGTCCATCAGAAAAGAAGAAAAGACCTAGAAGAAAACATGATGAAATTGAAAGAATTTATCTTTGTAATTTTAAAGATTGTACAAAAGGTTATGGTACATTAAATCATTTAAATGCTCATGTTAGTACCCAAAATCATGGTAAAAAAAGAAAACCAGAGGAATTTAAAGACATTAGAGCAAAATTGAGAGAAAGAAAGAAGAAATTACTTGAATTGAATAAAAATAGAAAAAACGATGGTGGTGATTATGATTATTCAAATAATAGTTCAACCACTACTTCTCCACAAACTACCAACGTTTCTGATTACAATTATTCAATGAGAATAAATTTAAATCCTCCTCAAACTTCAAACAATAATCAACAATTCTTTACATATAATTCATTTTCATATGGAGTTCAACCTCCAAGTTTTTCTCATTCTACTTCAAGTTTAGATGATTGGAAACCCCAAAATCCCCTTGTTTCTCAACAATCACAACAACAACAGCAACAGCAACAATCTGGTTCAATTAGTGATCAAGGTGGAATTTCTCCCGGTTCTCATCACAATAGTCCTCCACAAATTCATCATGCTTCAGTGCCAAATATTTACTCATATAATTCTGAAACTGCTGCTTCTCATCTTCCTCCCCCTCCAGTTAGTGCTCCAAATGGAACATATTTGAGTTATAACGCTTACACCAGTCCCCTTTCTACTCACGAAGAAACGAATAATTAGGTTGTGCTATTTGGGTTTGTATTTTTTGAGGTTGTAATGTTTACCTTATTCTATTTATTGTTTTACTGGCTCTTTTTATTCCGTACGTAATGGTTGTTTATTTATTTCGATCCCCAATTTAATATTATTTGATTTTATATTAATTGTAAGTAGATTAAATTTTTACATAATCGATTTTTAGTTACATTCGATTCTTATAGTTTAGTTTGAACATCAAAATTTGATGAAGAGATTCTTCTTGAAAAAGGCTTTGGTATGAAATATGATAACGTAGATCCACTTTTAATGGTCCTTGTGATCTTTATTATGATAATGATCATCTATTGAAGCTATACTAATCGTGCTCTCTTAGCGCTACATTTCAGTAAGCGCATTGGATTGAGTTAGTTAAAATTTTATCAAACTAAAGTTTTTATCGGAAACTTCTAACTAAAAAATTCTCTTATCTAAACTAACAACTAATTGCAAAAACTATTAACTTGTAAATTTAAAATAGCTTGGATCATATTAGTTGATTAATGATTTCCGGATGGCTTATAGATGCAAGTTAACCGTTACGCTAACCCGTACGGCGCCTTCTTATCAGGTAAGTGAACCACTTTGAATTGATTAAACTAATGATCATTAGTCTAGCTGATCAATTGTTAATGGAGTATACTTACCAATTACAACATTTCAGAAACGTTTTCGTTATTGAAATTTCAAGTATTCAAGTCAAGTGCAAAGTTATAAATTGAAACATTGATGTAATTAACACCTATTAATATTCTATACAACTACTAAAACTATTCCCAAAACAGTATAATAACTCCTTGCTGCACCCTGGCATAAATTTGACAGGATTAGTAGACGTTTCAAGGTTGTTTTGAAACATTCGTATTTGCAAAATAACATAGATAACATTAGTGGACTACTTATTTATACAAAAATGCAACTTTAAGACTTGCTACATCCTATATTCACATTAAAACAACAGTCTATATTAACAATCTAAAAGTTCAATCAAAAAATTTCTCAAATTAACTTCATTCAAAATATTTTTAAAAGATTCATTTTTTTTAAAAATCAAATTAAAATTAACCAAAGTCAAACTATTTTTTTTCAAAAACAACTTATAATCAAATTTTTCATTATAATTTAAAGACAAATAAAAAATTTGTATGAATTCAACTAGATTTATAATTGATAACTCTTTTGTACTTAAATTGAATAATTCTTTATAAATTATTGGATAAATAAATTCAATTATAAATGACTGTTTTGAACCTAGATAAATAATTAATTCTAAAATTCTTTTTTGACTCCTCAAATTAATGGAGTTGATATTGAAGATTTTACCAATTATTATTAAACAAATGAAGGAATTTTTCTCTTTTGATAATAAGAATTCAACTAATGATTTTGGAACTTTATTTTCATTATTAATTATAATCATCTCTTTGATTGGAACATTCAATTCAATCATGAACTTTTCAAATTCTTCATTATTAATACTTTTGATATAATATGGAATTAAATTAATTGGTTTATTTTGGTTATAAAAACTCATTTTACTAATATCAGTTGCATACTTAATAAATCCTGAAGAATATTTACTAAACATGATTTTACAAATCATCAACATCAAATAAATATCACCATTAGTAACTAATTTGAAAGTACTTTCATCAATATACTTTGATGAAAATTGTTCAAAACTTCTAAAGGATTTTTCACCATTTCTCCAATTTTTTTCAATTAGCTTACCACCAAATTTCAGAATCTTTGACCAAATAAATACGGAAACTTCAAATATCAAAATATTATCAAATAATGATAAAACTCCAGCGATTTTGGAGAATATCAACAAATATTTGGAATTTTTTTGCAATCCCTCAAATAAATAACCCAAATTCATTAATAAAATTATAACTTTTCTGTTATAATAATCATCAGCTTTAAAGTTGGTTAACAAATTTTTTAAATTCAAAAAATATTTTGACACAAATAAATCATCAATTCCAAATTTCGAATATTGACCTAAAATTCTTAATGATTTGATTTCAAATAAGTGATCTTTAAAACTATAATTAAATGAATATCTTAAAATTTTCGAAATCCAAATATCGCTGTAATTGATTTTAATTAAAAATTCCGGTAAACTAATGACTCTAATCGAAGTTTTAATCAAGAATGAACAAGAAAAATTGATTGTATGAATTTCACTAATTTGATGGTTTTCTCTTTTATCAATAATTTTACTAATACCAAATAAATAATTTGAATATTCATTATTTAAATCTTTTGAGAGACTTTTTAATTTCAATTGTGAGTCAGTTGATAACTTGTCATCATTTTTTAAGTTGTTAATTATCAAAAAATATAAATTTTTGATCAATTTTTTTATTTCAAAATCATTACTAAATTTATGGAACATTAAGCAAACAAAAATTAATTCTGATAAGTAAATTTTTGTTAATTCAATTTGTTCATAAAAGATTCCTCCACAAACTTTTAATAAAAATTTAATTTTAATCAAATATAAATCAAAATTATTTTCATCAAATTTAATGGTTTTTGAAATTTTTAAATCTTTTAGAAGTTCTTCAATTAAAATTCCACATAGTTTTAATGATGGATTTAAAATTAATAAACTAATCAAACTATCAACTTCAATTCCGGTTAAAATTCGATTCATAACCAGTTTTAAAATTTCTTCAAAAATAATCTCTAAAAATGATGATTGATAAATTAATTTTGACCAGATATTATTATTAAAAACTACCAAATCAAATTTATTTGTGTCAACAATATTTAAAATTGATTGAATAAAGGTTCTTATTAAATCAATTGAATTTTCATTACCTGATAAGTAAATTTTTTCGAATACCCAATCCAACCATGGCATTAAAACTCGTAAAATATTGATTTTTTCAAGACTTTTTTTGACAGTATACTTACTTATCAAAAAATTAAAAGCAGGTAGCAATTTTTTAATTAAGTCCGGATTTTTGGCCGCTATTGTATGGAAAAGTATAGCAGTTATTCTATCATTTTGTGGTAATGAATAACCTTCACCAATATCAACCGTAAATGAAGTTGATTCAATATCCACAAAAGATCTTAATGAACAAATAGTGTTATAAGCATTTTTTCTAACTAAAGGATCATCACTTGCTAAGCCAATTCCTGATATTATTATTGCTTCTCCTAATAAATCTTCAATTGAATCAAAACTACTAAAAGTATTGGTATTTCTATATTCATTAATTTCATAATATTGAAACTGACTTAATCCCAAATTGAATAATTTTATAATTTGACTTTTTTTGTCAAGATTTAAAAATTCTAATCTTTTTTCAAATAAATTTGAATATATTTTAAATTTTTCCAGTGAAATTTCTTGTAAATTTTGCCAATCAATTAATTTTTCAACATTAACACAATTGAAAGTTTTAACCATATTATTAATTTTGATTTTCCTTAAATTTTTGATTCCATAAATAACATATCTATCAGTAATTTTTAAATTACTTTCCATTGGTTTATCATCAATGATCCATAGAAAATGCTCATCAAACAATTCTCCTTTGGAATTATTAATTCGACAACTCCAAGTAGTTAAATTCAATGAGTCAATAACTTTTTCATCTTTAAAAGTTGATAAAATTGAAATTTTATGAAATTTTGGATTTAAAAATTTGTGCACATTTAGTTCATATTTTTCAACTAATTTATAAAAAAATTTAACAAATTTATCGCTAATATTAACTGCAAAAATTCCTTTACAATTCTCGTTAATTTCATCGGGTAAGTAATTTGAAATTTGTTGAGAAAATTTATCAAAATTGGTCAAATTTTTTGATCCACTAAATGCAGTAAAATCAATAACAATATAATAGTTTGATCGAAACATCCGACAAATACTTTGCAAAAAACGAACCACCATATATTTTATATCTCTTTCATTGAAATTTTTGAAAAACTCATAAGTCAAAATAAATACTTGAGTTCCATCTTTAGCAATATCTTCTTTAAAAAATGGTGAATCAATATAATTTTCATATTCTGAATCATTCATGATTGAATTAATTTGATTATAAAGTTCAGAATATTTAACTTGATTAATTTTAATAAATTCTGCAATCTGTGGATAGAATCTCAAATATTTATATTGAAGTCCAGAATATTTCAATTGCATAACACTTAAATAATCTGCTAATTGATTGATTGAATAATTTGGTTTAGTTTTGGGATTACAAAGTTCAAGTCTCCATTCAGTGGCTTTAAAAACCAGAAATGAATATAACTCACATAATTCATCAGTAGTAATGTTTTTGGAAATTTCTTCAGTACTTAAATTATCATTAATTTCAATACTAACTTTTTCCAAACAAATCTTATTTATAAACTCATCATCGATCTTAAAATATAAAGTTTTAGTATAATCTTCTTGTAATTTAGATGAGTCGAAATTAAATGAATTTTTTAAACTAGTTTGCAATGTTTTTGTTAAACAAATCAAACTTTTTCTAAAATTCTCATCCACTTCATTATTAATCAATTCAAAATGTTCAGGATATGCAATGGTAGGACAAACAAATTTAGCAATTATGAAACCTTTTACCATTCTTAAAGCAATTTCTTCATTGTTTTCAAATTTTTTCATGGATAATTGTTTTATAACAAAACAAGCATTTTTCAAAACTTCATCAAGTTTATCAATATTTTCAATCATTAGATCAACTAATTTTTCCAAATATTTTAAACAAACCTCAAAATTACTATCTTCATCAAAGAAATCTTGATTTTCTTCAATTTTTTTAATTATTACCCCCACAGTTGACTCTAAAAATGGTTTCCCAAAATTGGTACAAATTAAATTAAGTAATTTTGTGGTGAAATTATTTTTCCTTAAAACATTCAAAGGATCATTAGAAATTTCTAATTCATAGCCAAATAATTCTTCAATCGCTTCCGGAATTCTTCTTGCAGTTTTAAGCAAGGAAAACATTGCCATGGAAAATTTATCAATTTCATCTTTTTTAATAATATTTCTAATAGCCGTTAAAAAATTAACTTTTGTAATCATATGATACATCATCTTAAAAAAAATTTGATTTGGTCCTAATGAAAACTTTTCCCTTATTCCTTCTTTATTATAAATTTTTCGGAAAACTTTTAACAAAACTGAATGATAAATAGGGACTTGTAATGGTAAAGATTCCAAAAAATAATAACATCCAATATCATAATTTTCAAATAACAAATTCCCCATGGTTTCAATGATTTCTTCCACAATATTTTCCGTTTCTGATTCCAGATAAATTAATAACAACTTTTTTTTATTATTTATGGGGAGTTTCCAAGCTTCAATATCTTTTAAACTTTTAATTAAAACTCTTTTTAAAGTATTAAAATAATTAGTAAAGATGATTGTTCTAGAAGACGCAATTTCTTTATTAAATCCAAGGTTTGGTCTAATCATTGGTAGACTTAAAGTTAAATGAATCAAACTTTTGGTAATATTCAAAACAATCTCTTTTGATGTCAGAGTAGCCATTCTAATATAATCGTTGATAACATTTTCCGGAAAATTTTCCTTCATAGAACATTTCGCAACCATGTTATTAAAATGAATGGTTTCATCTCGAAAATAACAAATTTCTAGCCAACTTAAAAAAGTTTGAACAATTCGATTTTTCCAAAATGGTAAAGTTGACACCAAATTAAAATTCTTAGTGGTTTCTATAAAACCGGTAATGAATCTGATCAAAACAACCTTGATTCGATTATAAATTTTCATAGAGTCCATAAATGAAGTAACATTTTTGAAAAGTAATGATTCTCTTAAAATCAAAAAATATTGATCATTCATGGTACTAATTAGAAGTTCTCCTATAGAAGCAAATCTACTATAATGTTTAAATAAACAGATTTTATCACATCTTTTCAAACTTTTATCTAATATTACTCCATAAGATAAAAGTAATGAATATTCTTCAACTGAAAATACCATCATTATTGACTTTTCTTTAAATTTTTGACATTCATTTTCAAGTAATCTATAAATGGCTAATAAACAATTTGGATGAATACAATCACATAATAACATTTCTGCAAGTAATTTTTTATTTTGGTCAGTCCCATTCAATACAGTGAAAAGATAACAAATAAACTTAACTTGATCACTACCATCACTCAACTGTTTAGAACTTTCAAATGGTTCTTCAGAAATAGAAATTCCCATTACTAAACCAACAAACATACAAACCCGTTCATAAGTAGCAATATCATTAATGGCAAGTTCTTCAAGAGTTTCAATCTGTAACATGGCTTTATCAATCATGTTTTGTAAAGCCTTAGTGTTTCGATGACAGTGTTTTTCAAGAAATTTTTTGGTTCTTTGAAATAAATATTTTTCACTTTTAATTACAGCCGTATCCGCCAGGGCCATTTGACACATTAATTCCAAATTAACTGTTTGAGCAAGTTCTGGAATAAATTCATTGATGATATTTAATTCCAAATTCAATCTTTTAATAAGGAGTTTTTGATAATCATAAAGTCCCGGACTAACGGTACAAACAATATTATAAACATTTTCTTCATATAATTCTGTCAATAACAAATATTTTTTGTAACGGATTGAATTTTCATTGCCAAAAAACTTTGGTTTATTAATTTTATTCAATATTGAATTAACGTAACATTTGGAGAATTCCGTTAAAAAAGTGTATATACTGGAACTTTGGGGCACAAAGACATAACCAGGTTTAATGGTTTGTTCCATTAATTCAATCATAAAACTAAGATAAATTGCCAAAGTACAATATTTATAATCATTGATTATAGTTTCATCATTGATTATTTTTAGTAAAAGATTGGAAATTACATCAAACGTAGTACTTTGACAATCAAGAATCCCTCCCACACAAAATTTGGCAAATAGTGATGCACCACCATTAATTAATCCATCAATTGACTTTTCAAAAATTGAATCATCCTTTAATAATTCAGAATCTTTAATAAACAAAGGTTCGGAAGTGAAAAATTTCAGTGGTGATAAGGAAAGAATATCAACAATTTCTTCATAAATACTTCTAGATAATACTCTAGGAGAATGAAAAGTTGCATTGGTATTTTCTGCCACAGATGAGGAACTAGTTTCATACTCTAATCTCCCTTCAGAATTCGGTCTAGTAAAGGTCAAATATCCAAATTCTGATTTATTATGGTTATAATGCTGATTGTTTGGTTTTTTTCCAATTTTTTTCTTAGACCCAGCTTCTATTAAATCAACAATAGGATATAGAGCAGAATGGGTGACTTGTGTCGGATGGGTCTTTAAATATTCCCGATGAGCTTCTAAAGAAGACATCATATCATCAACACAATTAATTCCTAAATTCAAACATTGATTATAAAACCGAAGTCCTGAAAATAATGATCTAACTTTTTCTGAATAATTATTATCATCCAATATTTTATTAATTGCAGAGATCACAATAAAATATTGATAAGCTCCAAATTCCGTACTATTTTGTAAAAAATGATCAATTTTTGGATAATATAATTCGGGTAATAAATTCATCAAGTTACTTAAAAATTCAATTTTGAATGGTTCGATTAATAAATTTTCTGCCACGCTACTAGATGGAGAGAAAAGAACGTTTTCTACCAATTGATAAATTTTATTAATATGGGTTAAAGTAAACTCAATCACTGGATGATTTGCTTGAATGGGTAGAATACAACTAGAAACTTGTAATAAAACCGAAAAGCAAAGAATCACAAGAGTTTTATCATCAGTAGAATGAATATCTTCCACATCAATAATTTTATAAAGTACCAAAAACATTTTAATATCCAAAGAATTCATATTTGAACTCAAACTGTTTTCAAGGTGATTTCCACCTTTATTATTACCTTTTGAATGATGTTTCAAAAACTTATCAATGAGACTAGGACAAAGACAAATATAAACCATCAAAGTCACATAATTTTGACTAATACTTAATGGATGATAATTATTACTTAATGGAGACTTTGAATCAATGGTAAAGGAAAAGACAAATTCAAGAATTTCTTTAATATTTGCACTAGTTTCATTGAACGACATATAACCAAAAGTTTTTTCTTTAATAAACTTCAAAACAGTCATTGCTCCTTGACAATAAGCAGCAAATTGGAAAGGGCGACTATTAGAAAATAAATGTAAAGTATCCAATCCCTTCCTCAATCGAGCTTCAATTTCTCCCTCTCGCAGAGCCAATGATCTGATAGATTCGAGAAATCCATATTTCAATTTGGAGTCTAAAATATCAATATAAATGTTATTGTCTTTATCAATCAAAGAGTTTTTTTGAAATAAAGTAACTAACTCAGTAACCACTGCTGTAGAATAAGAAATTGGATCACAATGTGAAAGATAAAACATAAGATTTTTGATAAGTTTATCAGAAGGAGCGGCTTTTGGTTGATTTACGGTGAATGATTCTTTTGGTTCCACGTTTAAATAAATTGATAACAAGAGTCTACTTTCCCAGCAAGTATGACACTTGATCAAAGCATTCAACAAAGCACTGATAAGATCCGCCAGTAGCTTAGTTTTCTTGGGAGGACTAAAATTAATCAATTCATTCATCATCAACAAAATCACAAAACTGTATGTTTCATTGGATTCATAAACGTTTAATAATTTGCAGTATCGACTTAAAACTTCTTTCAAATTATTAACAGCCATCTTGTTGATGTGTCTATAAGTTGCCACCACCATAGGATCTGCCTTAACTTCATTGATCTGGGCTTTTTCCAACACCAGTTTCTCCAAAAGACCCAGTAGTTTGTCAAAATGAGCTATTAAGACCGTTAACAAAGAGGTTTTTGGATCTGGGATCATTTTTGAAAAGCGATCTGCAAAGCAAGTGGCTAAATCAATAAAGCCTATGGTTTATATCTATTGACGATGCTGTTCAGAAGACGATGAACTTTCTGTTTTGACTCTGTTGTCAAGTTGAATGCTTGTTTAAATTTGTTTGTTTGGCCTTATCAAAACATCCATACATTTGACATCCGCACATCACTTACGCCAAGTTTTTGACACAAAAACAACTTTTTTCAAAATATTTTAGAGATTCGTGAATTAAAACAACAAAATAACAAGACAAATAGTTAGCAATAGTAAAAAAAAAAAATCTAAACAAAACAACAGAAATATAATCATAATGATAAATGACTTTTCTAAATAAAATAAAAAAAAACTAAGACAAAAAATAAACAATAATGATAATTTAAGAGCAAAAATAATAAAATTATCTAACAATTAAAAGAAAAACTTGGTCAAGGTCTCTTTAAGTTTAAATTCAGCATAAATACAAACAGTTAATTTCAGTTTTTTGAACTGTTTTAATTTATCCCCACCAAAACAGATATCATCAGTATACTCAATTGAAAGGGAATTTTCATCTAATTCTTGATCTTCCAAAAATTTCTGAAATTTATATACTGGATTTTTGACTTGATATTGTCTAGCACCAAAGATTTGAGCAGCAACTGATTGAATTTCATCAATAATTGAAACCATTTCAAGTGAAGCATCTTGAGCACTATAAACATCATAGCAAGCTTTACTAATAATTGGAAAAACAAATTCTATAACTTCTCTATTTTTATTCCCAAGATATCTCAAAAGTTTTAAATATCTATTTTTCCATCTAAGATCCAAATTTCTTAAACAAAACATATTGGAAATGCAAATCAAAGTTGCTAAAGAATTTGGATTTTTTAATAATAAACATTCAATAATCATTGTAGGAATTTTATCAGGACCTCCTAATTCAGTATAACCAATGAAAGTTTCAATAAATCCTGCTTTCAATAAAATTGCTTTAAATTCTTCTGGATCATTAATGGCAATAAAAAATGGTACTAAACAACATAATGCTTCCGAATCAAAGGCTGCTCCTGAAGTCATGGCACTTTTCTTAGCACATAATACTCTAATGGTAACAATATGAGATCCCACTTTATAGAGAGCTCCACGACTCATTGGACTAGTCAATGCCTTGGTGATTAAATGAACAAAAAACATTTCATATTTAGTAGTTAAAGAAAGTTGACCTCTAGTAAAATATTTTTGCATTAATGGGTAAGCACTTTCGGTATCTTGAGCAAGCATTCCCCAAATATTATGAGTGTTAAAAAGATTTCTATTAAACATTGTAATCATTGTCGAACCAATGATTAAAAATGAAACTTCAAACATCAAAATATTATCATAATGATAACAAATTAAGGCAAAAAATATAAAAGTATTGAAGTAAGCACTATCATCATGTAGACCATAAGAAAATCTAGCAAGTTCCGAACTAAAAGTAGCAAAAGTAGCCAAAGAAAAATGCTCAGAATGTAATTGAGCTAAATAATCTTTCAATTTTCCAAAATACTTATGAACCAATAGATCTTGAGCTCCAAGATTAGCAACATGACCAAATAATCTCAGACCTTTAATTTGAAAAATCCCATCATCTTCATTGATAGTTCGTGAAACTAATTTTAAAATTTTACCAGCCCAAATATTAGTTAATCCAATATTTTGATACTCGGGAATTGTCAAAGGAGCCACAGCTCTTTCACAAATAACTTTTGAAGCAAAATAATCCAAATGAAATTCTGTAGTAGACTGTTCATTTTCCACATCATAAATATAAAAATTTTCTGAGTCATTAATCCCAAACACACTTTTTGAGGAAGTAACTTTCCAAGGTTCAGCTTCCTGTAATAGTCTTTCGCTACTCTCTTTTGATAAACCTGGATTAACTGCTAAAGTATTAAGCATATTAATAGAAAGTTCTCTAATCAAAGTTTTAACATGTTTTGGACCACATCTATGAAATAAAGAAATAACGTATAAAATTTCCGGTAAAAATTTTTCCACAAAATAAACTCTTCCAAAAAAGAAAGAAACAGCAATTTTCAATAATAAACTAACTCTACCCCAATATAAAACAATCCTTGCTTTTTGACCTTTCAAAGATCTTCTAATATTAGAGGATTCAACTAGTAATTTCATAATTCTATCACAAACTTTTAATGAAGGATTCATGGCCACAATTCCAATCAAATTTTGATATTCAATCCCCATGGTTTGACGATTAAGACACTCTTTAATTACTTCATCCACGATAATATCAACAAAAAGGTCCACTTCTACCAAAGATCTCCAAACTTGTTCATTCAATGTCATCAAATTGGTTTTTTCTGCAGGAACTGATTCAACCACTGCACTAATGAAACTTCTAACTAAATCTGCTCCATCAATTTCTTTCAAATAAACATAAGAATAAATATATCCAATCCAAGGCTCTAAAATCAAAAACAAATCAGCAAAATCAAGTTCGGCTTCATTATTATGATGAATATAAATAAAAGCAGATATGATTTGTTTGGTTAAATGAGGATATTTTTTAGCCAAGGAACAAGAAATTGTTTTAACTGTTGCATGACTTCTCGGAGGAGAAAACATATTGCCAATATTTAATGTTTCGCTGACTTCTCCATCGGCTAAATAAGCTTCAAAAACATGCAATAAACTATACGCATTTTTTCTAACACTTTCATCATAAGAAAGTAAACCCAGACTCATAATTAGAAAAACCCCTCCTAAAATTTCATTAGCATCAGTTTTTCTATCACTAAGTTTCCATTCAGAATTTGGATCATAAATTGTATCTGCATGGCCAGTAAGATTAAGATAAATTACTCTAATAATTTCGTTTGATTTGGGACTGATGAAGGTTAAGTTTTTTTTCAAAAGTTTTGAATAAACTGAAAAAATTTGAGAACTTTTATTACTATTATTGTTTGAGCCAACTTCTTTAATGTCAATCCAATCACTGAGAGGTTCAAAATTAACCACTTTAACTGCTTTTGTAATTCTTCCAATTTGTAATCTTAATGGTTCTCCAATTGAATAAATAACATGATTCTTAGTTAATCGTAATTGAGCAAATGATTTTTTAGGTTGACCAGTTTTCTCTTCAATTGTAACATAACTAATATCATCATCATCATAATTTTTACCATCAGAACTGATGCTATAACTCCATTCCGAAAGATTGAATGAACTAATAATTCTACTATCTTCAAATGATGATAAAAAAGTAAGTTTGGTATAAAGCGGATTTAAAAATTTATAAGGTTCTTTAGCCCTTAATTCAAATCTTTTGATTAATAAATTAGCAAAAACACTACTAATGTTAATACAAGACACCCCGATACATTTTTCTGATAACTCATCAGGAACTAATTTAGAAAGTAAATCCATTACTTCCAGCACTACCCCACCTTTAATTTTATTATTAAATAAAGTACCATTCATAACGATACTATAATTTGAAGTAGAAACTCTACTGATGGCTTGAACAATTCTTGAAAATATTAGCATCGGTTGGACTCCGAGAGACTCAAATTTTGATAAAGTTAAAGCAAAAACTTGAGTTCCATCTTTTGCCACACTTTCAGTGAAAAAATCTGAATCTAAAATTGTTTCAAACATTGGATCTTTTAAAGATCTATTAATACTTTCATAAAGTTCCAAATACTTGCTCTTATTATAACGAATGAATTCTGCCACCTGAGGTCTATAAATAAGAGAAATTGGACCTAATAAACTGAAAAATCTAGAAACCGCATCATAATAAGTATACATATTTTCCAATTGATTGATTGGTAAAGCAGTTGGGGAAGCCATATAACCTCTAATTTCTTCAGCATTTTCCATAATAAAAGTATAAACAATTTTAAACAAATTAGGATCAAATTTTCTAGGAGCTCCAGAAATTTGTAAAGCTTGTTCAGTAAGATCAATTGAAGAGACTGCATCAACAAAATCATAAATTTTATTAACTAGAGCTTGCATTTCAAATTCTTTTCCTTTTAACAATGGGAATTTCTCAATATTAAGAGTACCATTACTAGCATTTTGAAGAGCTTTTGTAAGTAAAATAAAACATCTTTTAGCTTCAGGAGTTGGTTCATAATTAATTAAATCAAGTTCTTCTGGATAAGCGATTGCTGGACATAAAAATCTCAAAAAGAAAAAAGTTCCAATAATTATTAAACTAAGTTCTCGATCTTTAGTGAAAGATTCCACACAAGTTCTTAAAATATAACAAGTAGTTCTAAGAATTGGAGGAACATCATTAGCTGATTCGCAAATACTATTGACCAATTTTGTAAAATAATGGAAAAATTTACCAGAATCTTCATTACTGATAATATCGTCAGTTTGATAAAATTGATCAACCTCAAAATAATCTTCATTAACAATAATTTGATCTAAAACTTCCCCTATAGTATTTTTCAAATAATCACCACCAAATTTTTTACCCACTGATGATAATAATTTAGTAGTTAAATTATTACGTCTTAAAATATCTAGAGGTTTTAAACAAGTTTTTAATTCATAATTAATTAAAGCCTTTAAAATTTTAAATAAAATTCCTCCACTTTCTAAAATAACCAAAATTGGGGTAGTAACTCTATCAATATCAATATTTGAAATGGATTTTCTAATAGCAATCAATAAAGGTTCAGAACTAAGGCCTTTCCAACAAAATTTATGAAAATTTTCTGATTCAATAACCAATTGTCTTTCTCTAGCTTTTGATTGAATAAAAAAAATATGTTTAAAAATTTGCATAAAAGCATCTTTAATTAATGGGTTTTCATCAGTAATTAATGGTAAGATATAATTATAAGCCACTTCATAGTTAGCCTTAGTTAAATTACCAATACAAGTAATAGTATTTTCCACCATTTTTTGAAGCTCAAGTTTATTAAGATCACCAATGGAATCTAATGGATGAAAAGACAATTTACCAACCGGTTTTTCAATAGGTACTTTGTCCTTCATATCATATAAACATTTTTTGAAAATTCTAATCAAAACATTATAATAATTACCAAACATAATAGTTTTGAAAATAATTGCTTCTTTATCGGAATTAATATGTCTTCTGATAATTGCTAACTCTTTAGTGACAATAACCATTAGCGAAGAAATTTCAATAACAATTTCTCGATATCCATTATTAATAGCAGAAATAAATGTTTCCGGTCTAGCAGTACTTGAAGAATTAATCATGGTAACAAAAAAATTTGGTTCGTCTTTGAAAAAAGCAACTTCTAACCAATGTAAAACAGTTTTCAACACATCATTTTTGAAATATAAAAATAAACCATCCACTCTTGTTTCTTTTGAAAATCTCATTGACGTATGAACAAGTCTAACTGCTGCTAATTTAGTTCTAGCAAATTGAACAGCAACATTAGCTTTTGCATTGTTACTTAACTCATAACCGGTTTTTGTTGCGAGTAATCGATATTGGTTTTTAACTAAATTAATAAAATATTCACTAATTCTAACAATTGGAGAACTATTTCTAAATAAATGAGGGCCTGGTAATCTTTTGAATAATCTTTCAAGAACTCCAGCATAAGTTAAAATAATATCAGTTTCTGATGAAGTTAAAACTGCAGTTTCTGATCTAGTTTGAAATTTTTCAAACGCATCTCTAAAAGTATAAAATACCGTGCCTAAAAGATTTGGATGCGCATCTTTACCAATAGTATCTTCAGCCATCGTCTTTTTTTGAGGTTCATCCAGTTTTAAGAGTGATAGCAAAGCTTCAATATATTGTTCACTAAGAAGTTTAAGATCTTTATCATCATCGGAATCATTATAAAATCCAAGGGCCACTCCTAAAAATACAGAATTACTAGAAAATGCTAACAATTGAGTTTTATTAACAATCTTTAAAGCACATAATTCTTTAAAGTTTTCAATTGCCTTAATAACTGCGCTATTTAATCCAACTGTAACATGCTCAATATTTTCTGAAAAATATCTTGTAACTTTTTTTTGTAAAAATCTTTGACTTTTAATTAATAATTCTGAATCTTTTGAAATTGCGACCATGAATTTCCAGTTGACTTTAGTTCTGATTAAAATAGCAATTTCTGAATCTTTTGAAAAATATTTAACGAAAATTGTAACCAAATTTCTCAATTTAATATAAGCTTCTGGAGTTCCGGAACATAAAAACACATAGATAAACTCTTCAAAAGCTTCACAAAGAGCCACAAATTTATCAGTATTTGGAGAGTTGATATCTTTAAAAATTAATTTAAGATCAGCTTTTGGAGCATAAACATCAAAATATAAAACCAAATATTTTAATAAGTAAGATAATCTATGAATGTTATTTTGAATACTACCAAAAGGTTGAGCAACAAAAGCTTTCAACCAAACTCTAATAAATTCTATATTGTACAAAAAAACATAATAAACATGATGATCAACCACTGCCGGAGTACCAAGAAATCCTGATAATAAATTGCAGACTGTTTCAAAAGCTCCAAACTGTGGATCAAAAAGACCGGCTAAAGCAATAGGAGTAAAATTTGGACCTTGAGTAATAACCATATCAATATTTTTTTTCCTTAATTCTTCATCTGCACAAAATTCAACATCTGGGATAATATTTGGATCTAATGTTAAAACAGTTTGTGGTGCAAGTCCAATAAAATTAATTGAAGTTTCATAAATTTTTCTACTGAGATATCCTTGATTACCTAAAATACTTGAATGCTCGACTTCACTCAGACTTTCTGAATTGGAATTTAAATTAGTTAAACCGACCACACTTGCTTTTTTATTAATAAGACTAGCCTCTTGATCTTTAGTATGATCTTTACCATTTTGATGATGGTTTTTCATTGAATATTGATTAGAAGAGCTTTTAAGCATTTTAACTTCTACTTCATAAATTGAAGAATCTGATAAATCCGCTTTTTGTAAAGAAATTCTATGAGCAATTTTAGAATATTCTGCTCTTGTTTCTTCCATAATTTTACAAGTCCATAAACCTCTTTCTAAAAACTTCACAAAAAATTCAGCATTTAGAAGTTTCCCAACAATAATTGGAATACCTCCAGGAATTTCTCCAAGAGCTTTGATAACTCCTACTGTATTATAGTAGGAATACAAATCTTGTGGATTAAAATAATCAATTAATTTACTAATTTCTTCAAAAACTTCATCTGGCATTAAAGCAAAATAGTTTGCCCAAAATTGAATTTTATTATATTCTAAAACAGGATTTTCCATAACACTAGTAGATAGAGTATTAAGAACATCTTTGACATTACCAAGTACCTGTTTATAATACTTTTTAACAAATCGAATCACGGGATAATCAGGGTCTGATATTCTAACTGAAGCAGCAGCAATAAGAAAATTAGTAAAAGTTTTTAATATCAAATGTTTTTCATCAATATTCGTGGTATTTTCGGGAGTTGTAATTTTGACCAAAATTGCAAACATTTTTCTTTCAGTTAATGATAATCCTGAATTAATTGAAATTAAAGAAGGTGCTTTTCTACCGTCAGCAGTATATTGCTCAAATTTTTCAAAAATCTCAGTATTTAATAATAGTATAGAAGACAATGAGCTATTATTAAGAACCGACGGTAAACCTCCTTCTTGAGTAATTTTGCTATCACTCAAAACTTCATACATTTTATTGAAAACTTCTACAGCATCTGGATTTTTGCTGCAAACTGGGACATAATCACGAGCATTATAATGACACCATTCAAGAATTGAAAGGCAATTGAAATAAATATAGATTTGGGAAAAAATTGGAGAATCAGTAACGCTATCTAGTAAAGTAGAAATGATGGCAATTCTGGTTGGCAAAGAACTAGAACTGCAATGGACCAAATTAAGGAGTTCTAAATAACCATATTTAAGTTTTGAGTCTGCAAAGGCAAGAATAGCATCTTGACCAGTGTTTTTTGAATTGAGGATTTCATATAATTTATCATGACAACAAGCAAGATACACTTTCCCTTCCAAGACACCTAAGGATTTGAAAATGTTATCAAGATAATGATCACAAGAGACCAAACTATTACGATGCATAGCAGCATTAAGATCATTAGCAGCATTGGTGAAAGTGATATTCAAATAAATTGAGATTATCACCCTTGTTTCATAACAAGATTTACCTCTAAGAAGATTGTAAAGAAGTTCGGCCAACAATGGCTTGGTAATGATATTGGAATATATTTTGTTGGTTCTAATATCCCCTAGACTCTTAAAATAAGCATCAAACATTTTAACAATTAAAAAGTACATCACAGAGTGTCCTTTAAATTCATACAAGCATCGATTGAAATTATCTAAAACACAATATAGTTGGCTGGGGGAAGTAAAGGTAGAAATCATCTTGCTAGTGGATTGAATGAACCGATTGGAGGAGCCTTGTTCAGCAGTGGCCCCTTCACTTGACAAAGCTCTAAGTAAAACCAGTAATCTTTTGAAAGTGGCCTCGATCATGGGGACCATTTTGTTATGGGCCAAGGGGTTCGACACCGCGGTCAACTCTTCTGTCATTATTAAAGATGAATTGACGGCCCGGATAAGACGAGAATTGGAACTGAAAAGAATTGTCAAAAAAGAATGACTTTTTGTGGGTTTGTGATTTGTGATTTGTTCTTTTTTGCACACAAAAAAATGTCAAGAACGACACAACACTCACTAAAAATCTGACTGATATCAACGAGATTTTGTAGCCCTCAAAAAAAACCAATGAGTAAAGAGCAAACTTTGGGATGAAAAAATTGATTCCATTTAATCCTTCCACTTTGCCCAAATTATCTTGTGTTCTCCTTGAAACCAAACAAGAAGGGTAATTGAATTGCAAATGCAAGTAATGATCTACATTAATTTGATAAATTAACCCTCATTTAATATAGAAGAAGGTAAGAAGGGCGGAATTCGCGAGCTTCAATACAACCTTCTTTGTCAACTATCACTTTGTTAACGGCTAATATCATCACCTTGCTAACGGATTATCGGAACCATTCAAATCAATTGGCTTTTGAATTGAAACTTAATTCAGTTTAAACCAAATTTTCAATAGACAAATCCTCAAAAACGCAAGTTTGAAAACCAAATGTATTCATTCGCATTAATTGTTACTAGTAACCGTTAATCAAAACCGTTATTTCATGCCCCGATTGGCTGGTTGTAGATAATCCACTCAAAATCAATGATCTGAAAAAATCGCAATATCTTAATGAATTTTCGTTATCCATTTGCATTGCGATTATAAATGTTTTGCACAATAATAATTATAATCATTCCAAATTTATGTAAAGGAAGGTCTAGTAAATTAATGGTAAATTTTCTAATATCATGAAGAGTTTTAAGTTCCTTCTGTAATTTAAAGGTGTTATCGTACTTCAATCTTTTAAGTGCCACATCTAGATCTGATAAATTCGGATTTTTGTAACTACAGAGTCAGTAAGTACAGTCATATATTACTAGCCATCTAGTTAAACAAATATTCAATCAAAATTAAGATTGTACATTCTTGATGGATCCCAATACCTTATATCTCCATCATTTACTTGATCATCGATCCATAGAAACCCCGAACTAACCATCCCATCTAACACATCTTTAGCTTTATAATGCGACCAGCCATGATTAGCCATCAAAGTATTAATTGAAGCATAGTTCATAATTTCACAAATTTCAAAAACTTGAACTTGTGAAATGTTTAAATCTTTTGCAATGGTTCTAATAAATTTTTTTCCCTGATTACCCAATTTTATGATCTTTAGATTAGGATCTAGTGGACTCAATAATTCAACTGATTTTTCAATATCTTGATCAGTTAAATCAGGAATAGAATTTGGACTATCTGGATTTGTTAAAGTTTTTCGTAATTCATCTATTGGTATGATTCCTCCATTTATTTCTTGTAATGATTTACAAGATTCTAATATCTTAACTGCTAATTCATTATAAAACTCATCATTATCATTTTCTAATAATTTTGACCATAATGAACCAGAAGAATTTTTCGTTGTTGATTTTTTGGATAAACTTGCGACTAGTGGATCAACCCCAACTGATAAACACATTTTTGTAAATTCATTTCGAAATTTTTCATTACTTTTGATTTCTTCAGGATGGTCTTTCGCGAATGTTGCTAATGCTTGTTGAAACACTGATAATTGAGTTGATAGTTTTTCATGTTGTTTATTTGCTAAATTTTGTCCAAGTTCTTGATAATGTTGTAGAGCAGATTCTGAATTTGTAAATGATAAGAGCCCAGTTTTTTTACTCATGGTTTTTAAAAGGTTTGTAAAGAAAGTTTGCAACAACAAAACTGTTCTTTTGATTAAAAATCAAAAAAATAAATTTGTTGTATGGGTGTTTTGTTGGTGTATGGATTGTGTCATCAATTTCAACATTTCTCTTATCAATACTTACAATTATGAAACTACAACAGATGACAAAAACATAACAGCAATTATAACATAATCATAAAACAAACAAGCAGTAACTTCAATCAATTCTCAATAAAATTTCTAAATTCTTTCAACTCTTTCTCTCTAGTAAATGTGCTACTAATCTTATCATTTTTATCATTATCATCTTCAATCAATTTAACCACAAAGACATCTAACGGTTTCAAGCCATTCTCTTTTCTTTTATCATTAACGGCTCTACCTCCCTTAACGGTTTCTTCAGTAACTAACAAAACGTCCATATCATTTATTGTAGCAGTCGGACCATAAATATCATTTAATGGATAAATTTCAACTTCAAGATTTGGTTTTAGTTTTTTAATAAACTGCAAAAGCACATTATATCGATATTGATAATTTTGTAGGAAATTGAAATTGGTTTTCTTAACAAGTAATGGATCATTTGAAAGACCAATAACTAATTTTTTCAAACTCAAAAAAACTCCTAATGATAATAAGATTTTATGACCATCATGCAAATGATCAAATGTTCCTCCAATACAACCAATTTCATATTCATTAAACTTTTCATTATCATTATACAAATTTTTTATTGTTTGAATTTCTTTTGATTCAGTAGTTTTAAATTTGATGATTTTTCCAATCAGATTTAAATTTTCTTCATCATTATCAACATAGATTTCATCATAATTATTATAGCTTTTAAGATTAAACAAAACCTGAGTAAAAATTGGAATTTTTATTTCAATTTTTTTTAAATCATTTTTTGAAATAATTTTTCTTGTCAAATTATAAAAGTTTAATAGAATACTCTCTAACTCATTAACATTTTTGATAGATGGTAGAATTATTATATCTAGATATTTTGTTAAATTTGACTTAATCTCTAAGTATCGAGTAATTTGCTGGTTTTCATTATCAATTTGTTTAATTTTAGAAAGTTCGAAATTTATTGAAACGTTTTCACTAAGTTTTTCGATTATTTGAGTTAAAATGGTTTCATATTGATTCGGATCTAAAGGATTAGATATAACTATTGCAAGATTTTGCATTTTCTGATTTATAAATTTGATAATTCAATGATTTAAAGTGATGTGTTTGGTTGTTTAAATCAAAAAATAAAGAAAAAATCAGTAGTCACATGATAACTCAAAGCCACAGTTTTTTTGTAAGTGTCACCAAAATCTACACTTAATCATAAAAAACAATTATTTATTTAACTATTTTATTTAGAAAAAACATTTAATAAACAAAACTACAATAATCATTTCCATTAAACCAATTCAAAAACCCTAATATTATATTAAAAATTCAAACATAAGTGATAAAAAATCTATTTTACATTAGCCTCATAAGCTGAAACTTTTACAATAATTCTACCTAGTAAAAGTTTCATGGTTGTGTTGTTAGTTGTGTGTGTATGTGTGAATAAATTGTCCTAAACAGACAAAACCTTTAAATATTATCAAACCAACCACAATTTGAATAACAGGTTATAATTTTTTATTTTTTAAAAACGAATTTGGAATTAATAACAACGACCTTTTTCCAAATCTTCAATAGTATCTTCAATTAATTCATCGTCATCATCATCTTCAACTAATTCTATTGTAGCATATTTGATTAAATCCCAGCGGGCCCAAAATGCTAAACAATCATTGATATTATCTGATTCAACAAAATCTTGCAAATAATTTTTAGCTTTAATAAGACGATCTTTTAAATTTTGAATTTTAATTGATTCTGGTTGTTGTGAAACCTTTTTTTCATCAATACATTCAAATTCGGATTCATATTCAGTCAAGTCAGTGACATCAGATTTATAATCAGAATCATAATCAGAACTAGCTTCAGAGACAGGGGTTGCAGGCACTTCATTGCACACTTTCATTGAATTATAAAGTTTATCTTCAGCAAATGAAGTAGTATCACAATATCTTGCCCAAGCTTCATCAATAGCACCCATTAAATAATCAAAACATCTAGCTCTAGCAATTGTATCACTATGAGCCAAACCAGATTGTTCAGAACTATTTAGATTGGTGGTAGAACTGTTATTTGAATTTGTTGGAGGTGCACTACTGATGTTATTTTCAGAGTTAGTTTCCACAGGTAACTCAACTTTCTCAGTTTTGTTATTATTAGAGTTATTTGTTGATTGTTCAATTTTTCTATCTAAAAATGATTCACCAAGACATTTACTATTTCTTCTTAACATTGATGATTTTGATATAGAGAAAACTCTATTTTTCTTGTAAGGTAAAGAAAAACGACGAGGTCTTTCAACTTTCAGAACTTCTTCAGTTTCACTTTCTGACGAATATTTAGTATCATCTTCTTCATCAGATGATGAATAATAATAGTAATGATGGTATATTGGGGCAGCAGCTTTCAAACAGTGAGCACGCTTATTGGGTAACCAGCGAGCACTACAACCACCATTTATTTTTTGATGATCTCTTTTGAAACTTTGAGATGAAAGTGTTTGTGAAGATAGAGCCATAACTTATTGGGTTTCACGTGAAGGTGGGTGAGGTAAGGATGGTATGAGAGCAGGTGTTGGGATGTGGATGGTTAGGAGAGATAAATCGCCACAAACAAAAAAAGAATTTTCCAGAAAAAAAAAAAATTAAACGCCGACTTTTTATTGGACGATAGCGAAAAAAAAAGGGGGCGAAAATGAAAATGGGTGGCAAATTTTCTGAGCAACACAACTAAGTGGTCAGAGTAAGAATATCAGTAACGGAGATAATAGGATAAAAATTATCTGACACAATAATCTAGGCAGTTCTACTTTGTAAAAATGGAATAACCGATGATTTTTGGTTGTTGTTTGATGAGTTTGTTTGTTGAGATGGGCAAGTAAAAAACCAAAGGATTTTTTTTCAAGCAGAACGGGAGTGAGGGGTGAAGGAGGAAAAACAGAAAATTAAAATTTTTTTTTTGCGAAGTACTTCTCAAATAACGGGAATTTGCGAGAAATAAATGGGAAAAAAGTTTCCAATCGACGATCGGAGGGGGTGACGCAGTCGGGTAATCCCTTATGTTTTTATTTTTTCCTAAGCGGCGTATACTAAATTACAAACCCAGCCCAATTGAATTATCTATGGCTCTTTGAAAAGCCATTAAACAGTCAAACACTTCTAAGGGATATCCGGAATTTTTCAGGTTCATAATAAGGATGAAACAAATATTATTTTTCTTTTTTTGAGTCTCTGAATAGTAACAATAATTTTGGTTGATGAAATGTCATTTTCTTTTTTGATCTTTCATCTTCCTCAAAATAGAATAAGGTTGGCCAATCAACGCGCATCTCGTAAGCATTCGTTCACGTGTCGGTATTGTGTCTACTAAATTTGGTTCATATTGGGGGTGATATGTATTCTTTCAGAATCTGAACTGAAATAACTGTTAGATAACATAAATTATATTGAGAAATTATTGATTAGCAATTATTGATAAGATAATTAAATAGAATATCTCAGATATATTATAGTATTGAAGTTGAATATTTCTAGTTATTAGTAAAAATCATTTAAAGCATTATTAGTGATAAAAGAAAAGCTTGTAACCTATTCACATGAAAAACATATCTTTTCTTAACAAATTTAACTCAATTAAATTTTCATAAATAATTGTTTCAAAGAGCATAACTTAGTAAATAGTAATTTCATAAACACCTTTCGAGTTTCAATTGATTTATTGACAGGACTAATTTCATTTCAAATTTCAAATTGACCTCACACCTCCTGCAGAAATCATTTTGACAGCCTTTATACTCATCTGCACTATTAGATTTTGAATAAGTCACTTGACATTAAATAATAATTGTAAGGAATTTTGAAAAAACTATCGAAAGTTTAAACACTGTTTGACACAATTCAGTGGATTCTACAAGTTTTAAATCAAAAAACAAAACTAGATTGCTTGCTCTTGAAATTCTGATTAATTATTTGATCTAACAAAAGGAAAGTGAGTTATATTATTTAGACTTTGATTCAGAAGTATTATGATTAACAATTTGTATAGCCTTAACAATCTTTGAAATTGTCACTTAAAATATGTCAGATTGAAATTTGTACTGATTAAGTTGAATTTGAATCTTCAATTTATTTCCAGTTTTCTGTCTCCTAGTATGTTCTCGTTTTCATTTATTTGATGTACTCTCTACTAATCCAACAACATTTCAGTATCAGGTCGTCCCAAAAAAATCTTTATCCTTCAGTAAAAATTAGTAAGTTAAATCTGTTACAGCCAAATTGTTGTGTTTCTACAAACTGAATACCATTAAAAATTATTTTCATAGCTTGTCTTTTTCGAACTCAGAAACAAATAAATTGGCACTATACAATTTTACAATATCAATAATGTTACATGTTAGTTTTTGTTACATGATAAGGTTGAGATCACGAACAATCACAAATCTGTTAAATTTGACTCGTATTTTACTTGCTCAACAGTGCCTGGTTTATTTATATTCTTGAACCAATCTGTCAAGCGGTTACCGTAGTTTTGGTTTCGTATAATGTACGGGGGATACCCGGGCCGCTAAACTTCCGAAATTTAAGCCTTAAGATCTTTGATTTCTGATCTTCTATATAAAGATATCAAATTCTGGCCAGATCAGCGTCTTTAAAAACTCTTCTTCCACTTTACAATATCATTTCCTTTAAAAAATGAGTTATGTATGTGCCAATATTCTTTTTGATCATGTTCATTATCTCAACAGATTTGATCCGAAACAATTTTGTCTTTGTTCAATAATTACTGACTTAGCCATAGCAACAAGGTTATCCACCACAACAAGGTTATCCACCTCAAGGTTATCCACCACAACCAATCTATATCCAACAAGCTCCTCCTCCACAAAAAAGTGATAATGGATGTTTAAAATGTTTATTATGTTGTTGTGTCTTTGAATTATGCTGTGATATGATGGGTTGATAATTTCATTTTTCAAACATCGTTTTCATATTCGTTAGATTGCCTGTCTAAATCTAGATTGATACTGTCTTTTTTGTTTTTCAAGCTTTTGATACATTTGAAAAGAAAAAAGTTTTCCATTGTGCTTTCAACTTCATCCTACAATCCCAGAGTTTCTCTATCTAATAAACGCTTCTAATAGTCTTGATTTAAATATATTTATTGTATCTTTCGCTAAAAAATTTTGATTCATGTTGTAAATATAAATCTGCAGTCGGAGATGTGACAAATTCCACAACTAGTCAATTAATTTGCAGTCTTTATATATATACAGTTTTTGATAAACATCTTTGACTCTTGTTATTGGCAATTTACTGGATTTTGATGTTCGTTTCATGATTGAACCTGCGACAATCCTCATAGCCGTGATGTTTCGCAAATCCATAGTAAAATATAAGTTTCAAGCCTCGTTAATAAGTTATTGGCGGAGTTGTTATTCTTATTATTTAATTAATAAATTGTTCTAGAATCCTCAGGATGCAAAAGGAGTAGTTATATTGTATTGTTATTTAAATTTCGCGAATTTTTAGTGCTTCTGTACATGAATATGAACTCCGACATTTACAGGACAAATCAAATTGAATCAAAGGAGTAGCCATTAATTTATTATAAATTCATAAAAATTCCCTCCTTTAAATGTAAATCTCAATGAAACTAATATCAAAATATTCATTCTCATCAACATTATGAATCAATTAATTTTATATATCCCAATTTTTTGCACAATCATTCAAGCAATCGTGATACAAAATAGAACTCCGATAATTAATAATAAATTAGTTATCGAAACTGCTTATCCCATGGGAGTGGTCCATGAAAGTCCTCAACAGACTGTTCATACAAATTATGAATCAACAAACGTTATTAAAGCCATCAGATTTACAAACACCGTTTCTCCTGAAAATATAGATGTTAATTTAATAAAGATATTTTAAATCTTTAAATTTTATAATCTATTGCACGAGTTCTTTTAATGATCAATTTGTTTTCTTTTCAACTTTCTTCTTCTATTCAAAGGTACTGTATAATTTATGGTGGTTTATATTCTTTTATAATTGTTTACGTGTATTAATGTTACTTATATTGTAAACAACGCAAATATTACAAAATTATCATCAAACTCATTTATTGGAAAAAACCGATTTTTTCATTATATTCTTTTTCTTCATTGATTATGTTAGTAACAATAATTTCTAACAGTTTACTTGATCTACCTAAATCCCCACCTTCTTTAATTAAACTTTTTAATTCTTTCAAGATACTTTCACTAAACACTTCAACCAAGATTTTTCTTCTAATTAATAAATCTTCGCATGATACATTATTTAAATCATCAATATTTGTTTTTAAACTTCTTTTAAATAATTGTAAATTATTGAAAGCTCCAGGAATATTCGGTTCTAAATATTTTGAATTAACTTCTTTATTCTCTTTATTATTATCTAATTGTTTATTTGATAAAGCACCATAATTTAGTAACTTACCGAAGACTTCAATATGTCTAATTTTTGCTAATCTAGTATTATTCGAACTATTAGTTTGATTATTAAAAATCGTGACATTTAATCCAATGTTATCTTTGTTTAATGGCCACTGTAACAAACTGAAAAAACATTTGATCAATTTAATCCAGTTATTGTTAACTAATAAATCTTCGCAATGACAATCATCCATTAATATTTTTAAGAATTTTGTGGAATCATTTCTGATTGAATTCGTTATATGAGTCATTGCGCTTTGAATATATAAAATTATAATATTGAAATTTAATTGAACATTTATTGGTTTGAATTCTTTAAAAATTTCCAAAGTCTCATTACGAACTTGACTAAATCCATCAATAATTAACTTTGACACCGATGAAATAATTAATTTAATAAATGATGGATGTTGTTTGAAATTTTTTCTAAGGAAAATAACGGCTTCTTTCCTCACTTGTGGAGTATTATGTTTTGCTAAAGAAATATTTTTAATGATATCAGACTCTAGAGTTTTGGCTTTAACAACTGATTGTAATGGAACATTGATTGCTTTGACTGTAAATGATGTATCCGTATGGCTTGAGGCTTTTGGTTGGGGTTTACCAACTTTAAGCTTCTGTTTTCTAAAATCTTTCTTCTTTTGTTTGGACTTTCTATTTGATGATCCCATCTTTGAATCTTAACTAACTAATAATATTATAGCGCAGAAAAAAAAAAATTTTTTTTGGAATTTTTTTGTGTATTTTTGAAGATGAGATTTGCTTACATGAAGAAAATTGGTTTTTAATTTATACTGTTGCGTTCAAACTTTTCTAATAAAGTGTATGATAAAGTATTAATTTGTTAATATACAATTCCAGAAAAAAATCTTATCAAATCTTATATTATGAGACTAAATAATCATTTTACTGATTAAATTTCAAAAATCCATACTTTGGGTACGTGTCACGTGTTTAATTGTATGCTTCAATATACAAGTTAAAGCCTTAGACATTGGGCATTTAAAACCCCGAGAAAGGGTGCTTAGCTTTTAACAATGGTTCCAATACTTTTGATGCTCTCAGTGATGAAAATCGATTTTGATGAGTCTGGTTAAGAATATTCAGTGGAGAGTGGTGAACAAAGTCATGATGAAATTTAATTGAAACCTTTTAATGAGATTTAGGATATGAATGATGAGAAGAATTATAGATACTGACTCTATTTTTAATTATTGATTTATTACAAACTTTTCAATTCTTCTTACACGAGGTGTTGAAAAATTGTTATTCCTAGATATTTGATGATACTCAAGGTCATCTATCGCGTATGTCAGTCTTTTTGGAAGCTTTTACACTACATTTTTCAAAATATATTCTTTCTACGTGGATTTTGTTGAAGTTCGGAAAACATTGAGGACTGGCTTTGAGGATTTAGTCCGCATGATTATTAGTTCTTTCCTTTGTATGTTACACCATTTAAGCTACCTTTATGTGTTGTGTCTTATGGATAACTTTTATATAATCATAAATTTTAAATAATTCTGAGCTTAAAGTTAACAGTCCTAAATTTCATTCTCTTCAAAAGTAATTTTTACTTAATGAATTATCGCAAAATTCAGGATGTTTGATCGTTAAGATTTCTTATTATACGCTTCTCAACTTATTTTTTTGTAACAAATCAATACAGATTGACAACCTTTTACCCAACTTTCAATCATCAAAACATTATTGTTGTTTCCGTACTTTAATCTCTTTGTCAAGGGTTAAGGTTTTTGGGTTTTTAAAATTATTATTGACACCTTATACACTAATTTTTTATCCTTTTAAAACCTCTAAAAATAATCCCCAAACCATATCCAATTAGTAAATTAATCCTACCATAATCGGTTTATTTTGTTAAGAATCAAATTATTGATGATTTCAAACTATAGTTTCAGTTTTTTTGATAAACAGTGTTTCAACATTACTTGTTTGTGAAACTTTTTATTTTGGAAATTCTGTTAACAAAGAATTATATTTTCTATACAATAAACTTATAATAATTTTGAGAGTTTACCAAATTTGCAGTCTTTTTAGTAACTGCTGTCAAAATTTTCGAAGTATTTAAACCTTTTAAATATTGTATTACACGTTAATCCATGATAATCAGAAAACCCATTTGAATTTTTAATGTTGATTGCATGTGTAAATATAAAGAATTCGAAATTAGGTAAAGTTTTGAACTTTTCCATTGATAAGAAAAATCCAAGTTTTACCAGTTAGTTATATATAATTACACATAAGAACCTTAATGATATGTCACTTGAAGTCAGTTACCAAAAATCAGTTATCAAAGATCAGTTACCATCAGTTTAACTATTATAAATTATAAGTGTTAAACAATCGTGTAAAAGTTCTCTTTCACAAGTAAAAAACCACATCTGGTCACGCAATAAATCAAAACATTAACACAAACAACAATTACTATTAGTTTAATCATTAAATAATGTACATTTACAGAAGTCAAAAAGAAAATATCAGGAAAAAACATCAAGAAAAATACAATACAAAAAAAAAGGGAATCAACAAACCAAAGTTGTAAATAAAAAAAGGGGGCTGTGGGAGGGTTAGATTAACAATTCAAAGAAAATTATTAATAACATGAGAAAATTAAATAATAATAACCAACCAGGTTTAACAAAGATCAAAACTGAATAAAAATACAAACTAATTGACAAAAGATGGGCATGAGATAAACAGATTTTTTTTCAAGGAATAAATTCTTAGAATATCAAATTGATTGTTCATTTTCTAGCCTTTCTGGTTCTTGTAGTACCGGCAGCTTTCTTTGGAGCAGTCTTAGCCTTCTTAATGGCTTTCTTTGGAGTAGTTTTTTTTACCGGAACAACTTTTTTAACTGTAGTTTTTTTAGCTGGAGCAGCTTTTTTAGTGGCAACTTTTTTAACGGGAACAACTTTTTTGGCGGTTTTTTTAACTGGAACAGATTTTTTGACTGCTTTCTTAGCATTAGCAGCTTTTCTGGAAATTGGTTTGATAATTTTATCCTCTTCTTTAGCAATTTTATTTGGTTGTTTTTTGGCAATTTTGATTGGACCTGATGAACCTTTTGGTTGAATTAATTCTTCACTTTCAACATATTTTCTAACAGCATTTTTGAATTGAACATCAAAATTAGAACCGGTTAATTTATAATTAGAGGTAATATATTTTTTAATAGCTTGACGACTAGTAATTGTCAGTAAAAAACTTTGCAAAAGCAAAAACAAAAAAAAAGTTGCTCATCACATACCTTGATCCACCTCGTTCTTTTAATTCAGTAATGGCTTCAATAATCATTTCTAATAGAAGAGTTAGTAAACAAGATTTTCATCCCAAAAGACGCGTTATATATTGTGTAGTTCCAATAATATTTGTTGTTTCATAAAAGTCTTGAAAATCAATAACGTACCCTTATAAGCAGGATGTTCAGATTTTTTAATTGCAGCTTTTGGCATTTTTTTTAAAATTGAATTAGTTGAATAATTTAAAAGATTAACAAGTAATGAAAGAATTGTTTTAAAAGAAGAAAAAAACTTAAAAAAATTCAAAAATAAACAAAAACAAATTTTGGGGCGCGAAGCTGAAATTAAATTGTTTATCCTCAAGTCACATGACCACAAGATGCATGATCCTGCAATGTCAGAGAATCATGTTCAGCTGAATCGCATTTTTACGGGGACCCTTACTGCTTATAACTGAGCATTTTGCTGATCATTTCCCATTAATTACGGGAGTTACGTTCCAGTACCCACGCTTTGCGAAACTGTCAGCATGGATAGGTCTTCACACTATAGAATATACCTCGTCAAATTCATTGGTTGAAAGTTTAGAAAATGAAATTTAGGAGTTGCGAAGGGTTTTTGGTGTATCTTGATAGGTGCTTTGTAAGTTAGCAACATCATCACATTACAATTTAAACTCATTAATCATATATTTTTATCGTTTTCGATAGTCTCTTGGTAAATATTTTTTCCCAATAACTGGTTCTAAAGCCAACTCTAAAGTTTCTGCTGCATCACCTTGAAAACCCCAACAGATATTTTTATCCTTTTTAACTTCATCAAAATTTATCTCGGTATTAAAAATTGCAATTTTACCACCTTGTAATTTAACTCTTTCAACGTAACCAACTGCTGGCCAAATTCTACCGCTTGATCCAATAACAAGGATTAAATCAATCTTATGATTTAGAAAAAAATCATCGATGGTGTTGATGGTTTTTAATGATATTGATTCACCAAACCAAACCACTCCTGGCCTTAATAATCCTCCACATTTGGGACATTTTGGTAATTCATCCTTTGTTAAATTCAATTCAACTGATTGATCTTTATCAGAATCTATTCTTCTTTTTTTATTATTAATTGTGATTTCGTTTGTTATTGAATCTTTGACTAACAATTGTTTTGTTAATGGATTTTTAAAGTTATTATTTTCTTTAAAATCACAAAAAAAATCAGTACATTTCAAAGTAAATAAACTCCCGTGTAATTCTAATATATTCTCATCATCATGACCAGCTCTTGTATTTAAGCCATCAACATTTTGGTTGATACTTAAACAATTTTTATCATTTTCCTTATTAAATCTTTTGGAAAATTCCGCAAGGGCAAAATGTCCCTTATTTGGTTTTGCTTTTAAAGCCTTTGATCTTCTCCAAGCATAGAATTGCCAAACTAACCCAGGGTTTTCAATAAATGCATCAGGAGTTGCCAAGTCAATGGAATGGAAATTTTTCCAAAATCCTGAGGAATTTTGATATGTTTCAAGTCCAGAATTAACTGATAATCCAGATCCAATTAAAATCACCACATTTTTACATTGTACTAAATAAGATTGGAAACTTCGAAGGTCTGATGAATCAATCTTAGTAGCCATTTCATCATATATGATTATTATCACAATGCTTAAGAATGGTAATGGTTAATAATTTTAAATTTTTGTGGAGTTTTTTTATCACTCGCATCGGGGGTGGACAACCCCTGTTATTCTTATCATTTTACAAAAATACTTGAATGACAATATGATTTCTTGATTTTGGACATTTTTCCACTTAATTGATAATTCACAACATTTTATAATCATTAGTACTTTTGTTTGACGAAAAATCATGGAATGTTTGAAAAGTTTACATAACAATTATTAATTAAAAATTACATCATAAAGTCATAAATTCATTAAAAATATTGGTTTTTAAATTCTATAAATCTTTCATTTCTTCGTCTTGATCCCAAATTGCCTTTTTATCCTTTAAATTCGATAATTTCAATGATTTATTTTCTTTATTAAAATTTTGAGTTACAATCAAATATTTGTCGAATATTTTGAACCCATTCATATTTTCTTTAGCTTCTTGACAATCTTCGATTTCTTCAAATTCAATCTCGACAAAGCTGGTATCATCTTTATTAAATTTTTTTTCTGGTTGATTGAATCTTTTCTGAAATTTCTCTGATGGTTTAATTTTGACAATATTTCCAAAAGGAATGAATAATCCCATTATTTCTGGTTCTGTAATTTCCAATGGAATATTAGTTACATGAATTGTTTCCATTTTCCTAAACTCAAGTATTCGTAATAACAATTTATCAATTAATTGATTGTTAACAATTTTTTACTCAATTTTTTGAAACCAACCATTCCGGCCGCACTGCGGATGAAGTAATTTATTATAAAGTTTGAACATTCTTTGTTATATTACTTAGTCATAAATTGAAATTTTCAAAATTGTATTAAGGATTGGGGTGTGATGAAATTGTTTTTGCAATGGTTTGATGTTTCATCAATTACAATCAAAGATTTTCTAAAATATTGTCTCTATTCAAAATAATATTATTTTGGATAAGAAAAGATAACAATATAACAGATAATATCAGGAGCTTGAAATGTAGCGATTCAGGTATATCAGAGTGATTAACATTGATATAAATGTTGAAAATGTTCATTTGTTATTGTTCATTAACTTGTGATTTAGCAGATTAATTGTTCAAAGGTCCAATAAATATCTCTAAATCAAATATAGTGAATCCTATTTACAATTACTGAGTTAAGTAACCCATGAGAAACTAAAGCATATACACGTTTAATAAGATTCAAAAGACAGAGAAGCAGTATTGTGAATACAAACATTATTGAAAATAAATAGGAATAACTTGTTTAGCATGATTTCATCATGATTTCATCATGATTTCTGCAAGGCTCAATACGTGATTCACAGTATTTCCAAATCATAAAACTATTATCAAATAGCAATCACAATCTTTGAGTATCAAAAGATAGTATTAAAAGACACTTTTCAACTTGTTTTGAGGTAAAATAGACTTCCTTCTCAAAATTGCAATACAGAAACAATCACAATCAACAAGAACCGGTAAATGCTGATTAAAGAATAGTAACCATTATCTAAAAAACTATCTTCTTGAAATTTGAGTAGCAAGAATAGTATTATTGTTAACCAAAACAGTAATAGAAGCACTTAAAACTTTACCGATTCATGAGGTTTTTAGTTACACTAATAGCAGCAGCATAAGTAATCAACACTGGAACAGCAAACGTGAGGAGCTGATTTGATAAGAGATTATTTCAATTCAAAGAAATACAGTAACTTAAGAAAGTATTGTAGATTGTCTTATAATAAAAACAGAGCAAACAAATTCATTACTATAGATAATATTTTATAATTTTAATTAAGCGTTAACTACCAAACAAATACTAATACGAAAATATTCAATTATTTTCAGTTCATTTCAGTTCATTTCATAATTTATAGTAAAACTCTCTTTGTAGTCTCATATTGCAAGTAAAAAGGGTGAAGTTTATAGTACTACATGTAGTAATGTTCACATTATTCTGTCACTTTACAGTTGAATTTTTGTCTATCAAAACGACAAGACCTATGTGAGAGGAGTCTTAATAATGAGAGTAATCCAAATAGTTTATCACTTTCCAATCATAAAAAAGACACAAAAAAAGATGTTTAGTTTTGTATTATGTTTATCATATGTGCTCCATTACAGTGGGTCATTCATCAATAAAAAACGAATCATTTTTCGAATTGTATGACAATCAGCAAATCATAATCAATTAAAGTATAACAATTACATAATGGAACAAAAGATTCTTGCTCATATGAATAAAGATCATAAACTTGCCCTTGAAGACTATTTAGTAGTCTATGGTAAGATCAAATTGAATAAAGACATCAATAATATTAAATTAAAATCAATTGAAAAAAATCAACTATTGTTATCATTTAAACATAAAGATATTAATTTTGAAATTGAGAAATCCATTCCAATTGAACCACCAATGAATGATATTATCAAAGAATCTAGGGTTAGATTAGTGGAAATGGCAAAAGAAGCAGCAAGTAAAAGAGGTTATTCACATATTCAAATTAAAAAAATCATTTATCCACATACTTTCTTTGAAATTTTGATATTAGTGTTGGTTTATATAATGGTTTTTGGATACATAAAACCAGAAATTTTTTATGATTTGATTGTTTTTGAATATTTAAAAGTTCCAAAAACTAATCAATTAATTAATTTTTTGAAGAATTATAATGATATAATTTTTTACTCAACAATGTTGATTCATTTTCTGGAATATTTATTTGTTTTCAGACCAAAAATTATCAAATATAGAGTTCCAATTGATATTTCAATTGAATGGTTTATTGCTTGCATGTTTGAAGGAGCTGGAGCAATTAATAGATTCAATAAATTGATTCCAAATTGAGTGTTATTCTTTATATTATGTCATGATTATGAGGTTTATTGTAATAGTTTTATAAATTTGATAATGTTTCATATTATTAAAATTGTGTTAACAATTACGATTTAATAACTATGCTTTTGAGATCAAATGTTAATAAAAGGAAAGAATGACGTATATTTTCTCATCTTTGATAACTAATTTCGAAACATTGTTGATTAATAAGAACTAAAACTATTTGATTATCAAGATTAAGATAAATCATTAAGTTTTGTAAGAACTATTCATTTTCACTTGAATATATCACAAAAAGCTTAGACTTATCTCTAAAGATTGATTAATCAATTGACAAAATGATTTAATAATTTACTCGGGATTTCAATTAAACTTTAAAACTTGTTGTTTAAATTTTTTAAAAAACTCAAAACTTTGTAATAAAGAACACTGGAAATCTAATTTTTTTTATAATAATTAATTAAAATACGTTTTATTACCTAAAAAAGAATTAACAACGTGATTTTTTTTTTCGTATTTGATATTACACTCAAAATTCAAAATTCTCTATTGACGACCAAACTTTTCAAATTGTGATTTCAAACATCAATAATTTTACTCAAAACGTGAATGAAAAGTATTACGATTTGCTAACCCATTTTTTCATTGATAAGCAAATATTCAAAATTTTGTTTAAAATCTAGTAATTTCATAATCAGGTTATTTGACAGTGATATATTATGGGGAAATTATAGTTGACAGCTTACATTGACATACAGAAAAGTAAAAATTGACTTGAATTGGAAAACAAAAAATTGATTTAAATTAAAGCGTACAGATGATGATGAAACTTAAGTTTTGATATTTAATTAAGATTTACTTATTTATTAATCAACAATTAAAATCAAGGGATGATGCTTACGATCAAATTGGCACAATTTGGTTAGGGAAAACTGGTTTTTCAGTAACAAATTTTGATGGCTGATAATGATCGGTGATAATTACAATTTCTGATTTCTCCACTATTGATTATCGATTATCTATACTCAATTATACAATTGTTAAATAATTCTGAAATCTGGGCTTTTTTGTTTGTACCGTACCGATCAGCCAAAAACTTTAAATTCCAGTTCGTAAAAACCCCGAACTAATAGATTTTAATCAAAAATACAATAGATTTTATCAATTTTATATGTAAAAACTTGGGTGGAGATAATTAATTATGACAAAAGTTGCCAAATCATCAAATCATTTTAAGGGTTAATAAATGACATGATTATTCTGATTAATTGTAATTGATGAACACGTCAATCGATTTTTGAAAATTCTTCTTTATAATTTAAATAAATTGAAATCCACCG